>AUXI01000467.1:0-19221 GCA_000482105.1 Crithidia acanthocephali | reverse complement strand
TGCTGATAGAGAGCCATTACCCTGCTGTTCTTCACAATGTTGAGTGCGAACGTCAGCGGCAGCAGCTCAGCACTGCGGTACACCACAGCAGAGTCGTGAATCGGTGGGCCGGTAACAGGCAGTGGAGAGGAGAGTCCAGCGACAGTCGCGGGAGCCATCCTCGACAATGCCGCAGCAGCAGCAGCACCACCACCACCAATGCCTGCCTCGTCTGCTGAGTTTTCCCTTTGCCTCTCCCCCGATGCAGCGGCCCTATTCGCCCTGCCGCCACCACCGTAGTTGGTGTTCGACACTCGGCGCTGCTTCGTCGGCAACTTCTTTGCACTCAAGCTGCCTGACCTGGTCCTCCGCTGGACTTCAAGGCCACGCAGCGGGGCTGTGTCCGCCTCTTCGGCGGCGACGGCGGCGGCGGCAGGTGGATGTTCGGTGTTGCGCCGGCTCACCTGCGTGGCGAGCTCCGCCAGTGCACCTTGAAAAGCACCACCGGTGCACTGCCTGCTCAACGGCACGCAGTCTCCGTCACCGAAGTACACTTTGATGAAAGAGGAGGGGGTAGTGGTGGTGCTAGCAGTTTTAGCTGGAGTGGCGGAGTCCATCGTGCGCACTGCTGCGTTGGACGGCGCGACAGAGAAAGACATGAGTTCGTCTACTCCGAGAATAAATACCAAAAAAGAAGTAAAAGAGACAGATGAGAGAAGTTTAAAGCAAAAGAGAAAAACAGCCAAGTGATGAAACCTGAAAAGGAAAAAAAAGGGAAAAGAATCAGATTGAGTTGATTTTTTACAAAAAAAAGAAAAAGCAAATGGCGGTGAGTGAATGGGTGAAAACAAAAGAAAAGACTCTTTTAGAGTTTCGTTAGTAGCAAAACCGACGCAGCTGACTCTTAATCTTCAGTGGGTGCGCGTCGCAGCCGCAACCAGCTTCGTATCTGCGAAGCAAACAATAATGGCTCGTGTGTGTGAGAGAGAGAGGGGTAAGAGGCGGAGGAGAACAGCGACGAACAGGTCCCATGGAGAGAAACTGAAGAAAAAAAAGAGGTGCAGAAGCGTACATGTCACGCAACACATTCCTGTTGCGTGAAAGCACAGAGAGACAGAGCTTTTCTCGCGTACAATAACTGGTTCTCCTTTGTATTTCAAAACTCGTTGACTGGTGACAGAGGTTCGCCGACTCGTGGTACACGGCACATTGTGATCGCCTCGCAGTAAACATGCCACGGACACGGTAGATCGGTTGTCTTGGCGCACCCTTTGCCTAAACACGTAGTTTGGCTACAGAGAAGGAGGTGAACGCGCCGCATGAAAAAAAGCTCGTGCTTTTTTTTCTTTTTTTAAGAATTATCGATGTCTTTGAGTACGCTAAAGTGTTCGAAAAGTTAACTGTAAACAAATAGAGAATATTGATCAGCATGAAATGGAAAAAAAAAGAAGCCGAAGGAGCCACTTCCGTTGTGGCTGTGTCAAAGCTACGTTTGTACGCAAGGAAAAGGAAGACACACACACAAACACGCATGCACATACGCACACATGCACACGGTTGTTGTAGCAACGCTACCGAGTGCTATGAGAAGGCCGCCGAGTCGAACACGGCTCGTGCTGAAGAAAGCTTGGCTTTCTGCCTTCTCTCCGCCCCTTTTTTTCTTTCTTTTCCTCCCTTTTAAGCTACCTCGTACATGATCAGCTCGATCACAATACCCACGCCACTCACAAGTGCGTTCAGCTTGAACAACGCCTTGAGGAACGGGATGCACAGCGACGTCATAAAGATGTTCAGTCCCACCACGCCTAGCACCACCACACCAAACGACGTGGTAAACAGCTTCGAGATGAGGTCGATGACGTCAATAAAGGCAACTTCACCAACGTCCTCGAAGAAGTCCGGTATTTCCTCCTCCGTGTCCTCATCGGACACCAGCGCGGTTGCACCGAGGGAGATGCCAGGGTTGGTCGTGCTCATCCCACTGCCCTCCGCCGCAGGCGTGGAGACGGCGCTGTAATCCTCGCTGGAGGGCTTTGACGGGGTGCTGTGCTGCTGCTGCTGCTGCTGCTGTTGCTCACGCAGACGGCGCTGGTTGCGTCGGCTACGGCCACGCGCGGCTACTGACCGCGACACCCGCCCGGAAGCACGCAGCACCTGCCGCTTCAGAAACTTAAAGCTGAGCATCGTGTAACCCACCAGGCTGAGCGACAGGAGGATGGTGCCGTTCTCCACGACAATGCCGCGCCAGCCGTGGTTCAAAATGAAGGCAAACCACTGACCCGTGCAGAAGGGCACGACCATGTAGAGGCGGTCGCCGAGGCTGACGAGGTGGTGCGCGTTGAGGGCGTGCGCGGCGCGCTGGCGGCGGTGCGCGGCGGCGGCGCTGCTCTCCCGGCCCTCCTCCGTAAGGCTCGCCTCGGCGTTGGCCGACTGCCTGCTGGAGGCCGTGGCGCCCCCGCGGCCGTGTGCGTTGTGGGCCCGGTCGAAGATGCGGAAGAGGTGCGTGTCGCGGTCGTGCTTGCCGTCCACGATGTCCTTCACCTTGCACAGGATGCCGCTGAAGAGGCCGGTGAGGAGGGATACGACGAGCCACAGCCATGAGGACGGGGTGGCGGACACGAAGAGGGACTGCGCAGACCGACTTGAGGCCCGAACAGGCTGCACGGACCCAGTTGGGGAGGTCAGCCAGCCGTAATCGCTGCACGTCCCCAGTGCCCAGGCGACCACCATCAAGTACGCACCAGCGTTGTGGTGGTAGAGAGCGAGGTAGACCGTGACGGCCACGGCCAGCGCGCTGAAGGCGAGCACGCGCAGCAGCAGCGGCAGGAAGACGGCGATGTCGAAGTTGGCAGGGAAGACGGAGTAGTAGAGAGAGCTGTAGGGGTGCAGCTGGCCGGCGAGCGTCGCGGCGGAGTCGACGGCACCCATCGCCACCACCGACACCCCCGACGACGCAAACGATGACGCCGAGGCGCCAGAGGCGGAGGCGGAGGCGGAGGATGCGCTGAAGCTCGGGCTGCCAGCGCTCGTGTTGACCGCCGTGGCGAAGGTCGCACCGCTGAGGGGCAACGGCACCTCCGTAATGACGGCGCGGCAGTAGGCGACGTAGATGGCGGCGAGGGAGTAGGGCAGCCACAGCAGCAGTGAGGAGGCGCCGAGGGCGGTCTCGAAGGGGGGGTTGTCGGTGCCGCCGGTGGAGGCGCGGCGGCTGCCGCCGGCTGTGCGCTGCTTCATTTTCAAGGGTAAAAAGAAAACAGTTAGAAAAAGGTAGCTTCCAAACGGGAATTCGACACTGAGAAAAGGAACCTGTACACAGAAATACAAGAAAGAGAAGAAGAGAACGCACGCCTCGGAAGATGAAGGGACGCTACGTGGGTTTGCTTTGTTATCTTTTGTTTCCGCCTTTTCGTGAGGAGGGAGAAAGGAAAAGAAAAAAAGGTGTGTGTTTTGCGTGGCTGGCAGAAGCGATCTTTGCTCAGGAAGAGTACTCTGCAACACGGTGGAGCGTACGAATGCGAGGTAGAGAGGGAAGGAAAAAGACGTAGCTGCGCCTTTCTTGTTCTTGCTGCTCGCGTTTCTTGTAAAGGAAAAAAGAATAAATGCACCGCTGACGTTGATAGGTAGTGGTACGGCAGTGGCCCAGGCAGTGTCGAAGAATCAACATTTGTTGTTGTTGTTGTTGTTTTACAAAAGGGGCGGATAAGAGGCATGGAGTTTATAGCTTTCGTGTCAAAGCACGATGACACTAAAGGGAAAAAAAAGAGTTCAAGACCTCTACAAGCAGGAGGAGGTCAGCTGTCAATATACTCTGTTGCCATGGCTGAGAAAACAACCGCAAGACAACAACAACAACCGCATCGAAACTCAGTAGCTTCTTCGCTCAACTCTTCTCACGCTGTAAGCGCAGCACACGTTTCGGGTGAAGACACAAAAGAAGAAAAGTGCACTTCCACCTTTCACCGGACAACTCTTTCATCGTATCAGTTGCCTTTAGTATCCGTTCTTGTGTTGTTTTAAATAGAAATCGATCAAGGTAGGTATATACATCGCGCAGCTCGACGCACCTCTTGTGTCTTCCGATGACGTTCTGACAGCATCGTCTCATGAAAAGAAGAATGCAATTCATTTAGAGAAGAGGTAAAGAAAAAAAAACAGAACGACGCGGGGAGCACAAAGAAAAAGAGAGAAAATCGGAGGGTGCGATACCAGTCGAGAAGCCGCTGTCGCAGAGGAGAAAGAAAGAGCTCGCCTTAAAGAGTTGCGGCGCTGCTGTACACAGAGAGAGGAAAGTGTGACGTTTGCTGAAACATATGTACTCATCTCTGTAACGACTAAAACAAATATATATCTACATCAAAGTTCAAAAATTAAAAAAAAAGGAGGAGGAGGAGGAAAAGGGAAGTTTTAAACAGCCGCTTCTCGTGCCTCTCGGTCTGGATCATCTCGTCAGCTGCAGTCTGCTACTCGCCTACGCAAACCGAACCAAAAAAAAAAAAGAAAAGATGGCTCGAGGTGAGGCGAGGGAGGTCGATCGCAGAACGAAAAGAGGTTGGCACCAGCACAGAAGGGAAGACGACTCCGTCTCACACACACACAAGCGCACACAAGCCCATTCTGGCCTGCGTTCCGCCCTCCGCACCTTTCTTTTCATTTCCCTTACGCGCGAGCGAAGATGAGCCGCGTCACATCCTTCTCCTTCTCCGTCACTACGGTGTGCGTGCCGCGCAGCGCAAAGCCTTCCTCCTCCAGCGCCTCCATAATCACCAAAAAGATCATAGAGCGACCCTTCTGGTCACAGTAGTGCTGACCCAGCTCAATGCGCCAACTCTTGTAACCCTCGTTGTTGCCGCCGTCCGCCTTCGCAGCGGCCGACTCGCTGTTGCTTTGCCCACTCTGGCCGTCCGCACCGGCGCCGCCTTCGATGCGGCCGACGCCGTTGCCGTGCTGCGACGCCCCCTCCTCCCCGCTGCTGCCGCCGCCGTTCGTCAGCAGAAACTTCGCCGACTCCCCCGGACGCTGGCTGGGCAGACTGGTCGTCGTCTGCTTCGGCAGGGCACGCTGCAAAGCCTCGATGGTGTCCTGGCGGATGCTTGTCCCCTGGATCGAGATCGCCGGCGGGTTGAAGACGCAGGTGACGATGACGTTCGGCATTTTTCCGGTGTATGTGTGTTTGCTTGCGCTTCGATGGGCAGTGTAGTTCGGAGAGAAATCCTCGAGTTCGTTAATACTCGTCGACGCAGGATAAAAGTGTGCGAAAAAGAGGTACAATGACGGGAAAAGAGAAAACGTGCTTCAGTGCGGCGCGCAGTTGCTCAAACGAAAAGAGATGGTATGAATGCTAGTAGAAACGAAAAGCAGTGTTGGGGAAAACAAGAAGACCACATTGTGCAAGTTTGTGTGTGCAAAACAAAAAAAAACCGAGGCGAGACAACGGCACCGTTCGATATAACAGCCGCCGGGGCAGAGAAGGTGGGAGAGGTGATGGGTGTGAAAAGGTAGGCTAGCTGCTGCGTCGTATTCCGTTGCAGTGCGCGGCTTTCATCGAGCCTGGCAGCTTTTTTAGCAACAAAGAAGCAGCAGGCTTTCGTGTTTCTCATCTACGGAGTCAATCAGCGAATGCAAGCTTTTGTTGTCGTCCTCGTCCTTTCCGGGAGGTGGTCAAAGAGCCGCACCTAGGTTCTCAGAAGAGAGCAAAAGTCGTCTCTCGTCCTTCGCCGTTCACATGACCTAATACACTTTTTAAGCACCGCGTAGAGCTGAATGGAAGATTTACGGTTACAAAACAGAGTAGAAAATGTCAATTTGGTGAACTGGCCTGCATTAAACATCGCGCTTTCCCCCGACACGTCACTAGGCGCCTCTATTACAGTATCCAACATACAATCCCTCTGACACCGCCGCCGCAGATTCATTCATCCACAACCTAAGAGTCACACAACGCACGGCACCCGACAACCGTCAGCAACACAGCCCGTACAGCTTGATTCAGCCTCTTGTACAACAAAAAAAGGTTTCTCTTTTTTTTTTTTACGACAGTGACTTGTCGTCTGGAAGGACGAAGCTGACCGTCTTCTGCCCCGAGCGCGTCGATGTGTTGGCAGCACCACCTGCAGCGCCTGACCCTCTCGCACTCGCCTCCACGATGCCGGGGATGCGCTGTTTGGGCTCGTGTGGGGTGACGGGGTGTCGCACTTCACCCCTATCTTCTCTGGCGTCCTGCGTCTTTTTCCGTAGCCCGGCCGCGAGAGACAGATGTGCGCCGTGCGGTGACGCATGTCCGCCGGCGGGGCCGTCGTCGCCCACCATGGGCATGTTGAGCCGCGGCACTGCAGAGGCCACGCTACCGGCAGACGCCGCGCTGTCGCCACCGACGCCGTTTGACTTGACGGAGATGTGGCGGTGGCGGTGGCGGGTACCGAAGGAGATGTTGTCGACATCCTCGTCCCCGCCGGCGGACTGCGAGCGCACGCTCTCCACTCGAATGCCGCTGCGATGGAGCCGGGGGTGCTCGTCCATCCGCGAGGGCTCGTAGATCGAATGCGACGCGGACCTGGTGGTGGCGGGAGCAGAAGCCGCGGACGGGTAGAAGTTGTGTGTGGCGGCGACGCCAGGCTCCTCTCCAACCGAAGTGGAGACCGGCGCAGCGTACGGCGTTGACGGCGGCAGCTGCCCCGCAGGGAACCACGACGGCGGCGGCGGCGGCGGCCAGCTCGTGCCACGGTTCGGCGACGTCCAGGACAGCACAGAGTCGTGCACCGCCGGTGGCCTGGCTTTTTGAGAGATCGGCGGCTGCCCTGTGGTGGTGGCATCGGTGTAGCGTGGCAGCATGAGAGACTCCCAGGCGGGATGGCCACCGCTGGCCCTTTCACCGTCGTCCCGCGGACGTCGGCGCTGCTGTCGCGCTTGGTCACTCCGCGTGGCTCCCTGCGGCGTCAGTACGGTGGTGGATGTCACGAAGAGGCCCCCAAAGTACTGAAAGCCCGGCATCCACGAGAGGGCCGTGCCGACGGCGTTGTACCGCGGGATGACCATCGCCGCCCCGCGCTGCCGCTGCTGCTGCTGCAGCCACCCGCTACCTTCGCCGCCGCCGCCGCCGCCCTCGCTGCGATGCCGCTGCCGCGGCGGCTCCTCGAGGCCGCGCTCGCCGGACAGCAACGCGGACGCAGCGTTGGCGGAGGAGAGGGGTGCCCCACCACCGCCGCCACCACCGCCACCACTCAGCAGGGATGGGGGCAGCGGCGGGGCGGCCAGCGTCGCAGCGGCACCGCCAGGCCCACCGATCAGCGGCGCCTCCTCGTCACCCAGGCCCTCGCGAAGTCGCTGGACGACCCACGCGACGGCACGAAAGACGTGCCGACTGCCACGGTAAAGGGAGCTGCGTGACGGCATGAGTCCAGCGACGCCTTCGCCGCTGTCACCACCACCACCACTGCCGCTGGTGCCGCCGCTACTGTTGCTGTAGGGTCCGACACCGTAGCTGTCCGGGCGGCCCTGCGGCGCCACGCCGTACCGCTTCCGGTAGTCCTCTTCCTGCAGCGTCAGCGGGAGGCTGCCGACGGTGGTGGGCCACGGCGTCCGCGCGTCGCCGCGCCGCAGCCCATCTTCGCCGCTGCCGCTGGCGGTGTGGAAGGGCGTTGAAGCCCGTTCGCTCTCTGCGGACCCGCCGCGGTGGTCGTGCACACGCGTGCCGTCTCGGCGATCCTCCAAGCCTCGAAATGCGTCGCTCTGTCCACCACTGCCCACCCACGGACCCAGCACGGCCAGCTCCGGCACCACGATGCCGTCCCCACGCTTCACGGCGTCGTGCGCGGCGACCCAGTCCACCTCATACGGGCTCTGTGGACTGAGCAAAGCCGCGTAGAGCCGCGCCGCCGAGCTGACCAACCGCGGCGACGGGGACAGCCGACGCACCTCTGCTGCCGCCTCATCCGCGGAGAGGAGAGAGGGGAAGGCAAGACGGCTTCGTGCCGGCCCCTCCTGCGGCAGGTTGGCTCCAGCCGCAGCTTTGCTGGGGCATCGCTGCAGCACGCTCGTCAGCTGTGGGCCCGTCAGGAACGTCAACAGGGCGGTGCGCACGTCCTCGCTGTTTAGTACCGCCTCGTCTGCCGCTGGGCGGAGCACCAGGCGTGGCGCAGCCGCCGTCGTGGCCAGCGCGGTAGAGGAGACGGGCAGTGGCGCCGTCAGGGCCGTCCCAGCCCCGCAGCCCGACGTCGCCGCCACGCCCAGCCGCGCCAGAGCCTGCTGGCACGCCGCAGTCGACGCGAAGACGCAGAGGAGGACGGCGGACTTGTAGGTGGGTCGCCACGGCATGTCCAGCCACGGCGGCTGCGCGGCGAAGTAAAAGACGCCGGAGAGAAGAGGACCGGCGTGGCCGCGGACTGGCGCTCCACCGCGGCGCGGCTGGCGGCGGCGCGGACGGTCAGACACGTCGCTGTGGTCGGCGGGTACGCTGCTGTCATCGTCACCGTCGTTGTCCGCATCTCCGCTCTGGCTGCGGGGCTGCGTGCTCGCCGCTGCCGTCACGCTGGCGATGGCGTCGTGCACGTCCTGCACAATGCGGTCGGAGTGCAGCAGGCCGTAGAGGAAGGCGCTGCGCTCCACCAAGTCGGCCGCCTGCACGAGCGGCGCTGTCGTCGTCAGTGCAGCGGGGCTGAGCAGCGATGCGTTGGCGGCTAACCCAGCCGGATGATTACCAGCGGCAGCGGCGCTCGTGCTGACTACGCCGGGGCCACCACGGTCGTCATAGGCGGAAGTGCGCAGAAGACTCTCACGCGCCGAAGGGAGGAAGCCGAGTGTCTGCCCGCTGATGGGCAGCCCTGCGTCGCTGTGGAGGGCAGCCCCACCGCTCTGCACTCCATCCAATGCGGAGGACGCACCGCGCGCGTTAAGTGACGCATTAAGCAGCATGATGACGGAGAAGTCTGAAAGACAAAAAGGGAGAAAGAAACAAAAAAATTGGTTAGTGTGTCTAGAACCCGAAACAGCTTCGGAAGAAAAAAAACAGCTTTTCAACTGGTTTTTTTTTGTGTGTGTGTGTCTGTATGTGTCTGTGTGTGTCTGTTTGTTTGTTGCTTGTGAATCGTACCTGCAACTCTCTCGAAGAAAGAACACTATCGAGGGTGTGTTTTTTTTATCCGTTTCGCTGGAAGAAGGCAAAGCTACGTTTCTGAACCGCACACACACTTGGAACTCTCGTGTATAACGGCAAAAGGTGTATTTTTTGAAAACTCCTCAAACACGAGTGATGAGAAGGGAATTCTGAATGTGAAAATATAAAAAAAAAAGGGGGAGAAGGTGTGAGGAGAAAGAAAGGCAAAATGGAGGCATGGAAACTCAATGAAACATGAAGGCAGCTTATGAATGCGTGCAGGCAGAAATGAAGAGGTCAACACCTCTTCTGCAACGCGAGTTTTGTCGAGAAAACGAGCGTTACGTGTGTCTGGGCCCTCCGCATGCGCTAACAGCTTCAACAAAACAGAGAGGATAGAAGGGGAAAAAAAAGGCGTCGATGGAATCGTGCACCGCCTCGCGAGAAGCTGCGATTATCGGGAGCAGGCGAGAAACGCCTGCCACTTGCAGATCCGTGATGTGCTGGGTTTGACTATCATCTCTCACTGCACGAAAACACAAAGTTGCAACGCTGGAAAGGGCTTGCTGTATAGTACAGATGTTGGAAAGACAAGAATGAAAGGTAATATGTGTTTTGCAATTCACTGCAAAACAAAAAAAGGGAAAAGAAAAGAAAAAGAAGATACTGCTACAAACATGTGTAAGCCCAAAAAGGAGGACCTAAAACAGACAGTGGTGGAAGAGAAAAAAAAGAAAAAGACAACAACGGTACCTATAGGGTGAAAAAGACATACACGCTGTGTCCGGCTCAGTGCGTAAGTGCCGAAGAAAAGAAAAGGGAAACAAGCGCTACCTCACAAAAAGAACAGGCAAGCTCACACCCTTGGGCACAAACGTAGTAGCCGTTTTCACAGTCACACCCTCCTTCAAATGTTGTGTATGCTGTGTAAAAACGATTTAAAAAAGCACTACAATAAAAGAAAGAAAGAAAAAAAAAGGTCCGTCAGAACGCTTCCTCCTTACGTCAAGGAGCGAAACGAAGGAGGCTGTTTTTTTTTTTTTGCTTTTCTTGCTTTTCTTGCTTTGTGACGTTTTGGCAGTTACAGCTAGACAGCGTACTCTTTCTCTGCCTGTCATGTACCGTGGACAGGCAGAGAAGCAGGGAGGGAAAAAAGCGAATAGTGGAGGGGCGTAAGAGAGCAGATGAAAGCGAGCGCCACACATCAGATCCCTGCACGTCAAGAGAACGTTTAATAGGGGTGAGGTTCGAGAAAAAAACCCTTCTTCACATTCTCATCTGGAGGAAAAAGAAAAAGAAAAACGCCATCGCATCTTTGCCCACCGCTATCTAATAAACCATCATGAAAGAAAAAAAAAGTGTGTGCACTTTTTAAATAAGGCTAAGCGCTCATAAAAAAAAAACAATACATGGGAAAAAAGCAGACAGATCCTGAGCTTTTAAAATGCTTGCAGCAGACAAAAAAAAAGAAAAAAGAAACAGAAAGAGCTGTATGAACGATGTAGTGAGGGTAAAACGAGGAAGTGAAACATGGAAGAGAAAACGATTGCCAGAGAAATCTACGGCTGTGAAAAACAAAAAGGTGTGGAAGACAGGATAACAAAGAGGAGACCGGAGATACTCGCATCGTGGCATTCCACGCTTCTAGGAGAGCAAGGAGTTGCGATCACCTTCGTGGCCTGTCAGCTGCGACGAGTCAAGCGAGACGATACTTCCGTTGCCGGAGTTCAAGTCGAAGATGTCGCCGCTCGCCGCACCGTCAGCGTTGCTGCCGTGGCGCGAGTTCGCCGCTGTGTGTGCGCTGCCCGCTCCACCATTTGTGCCGCCGCCGTTGTTGCCGCGGCCTCCCGGTCCGATGCGGTGAGACATCTTGTGCTGCAAGATGTGCTTGTGCCGGCGCTGCTCCACCACCTTTTGCATCCACGTCTCAATCGACGTGTCTCGCGCTTGCAGAATCGGGTGGTAGAAGAGCTCCGCCGCAGTGCTGCGCTCCGTCGGGTCGCGGCGCAGGCACGCCAGGAGGAAGTCACGCACCCCGGGCACGTCGCAGTCGATGTCGAGCGTGCTGCCCTTCTGCATCGTCCGGTAAAACTCGCACATGGCGGGCAGCCCCAGGGCGTGCTGGGGAAGCTCGACGTCGAGCACCTCCGCTGCAATGCAGCCGATGGACCACACGTCACAGGCGCTGCCATAGGGCTCGCCGACCAGGGTCTCGGGGGCCATGTAGGCGAAGGTCCCTTTAATGAGACGCAGGTCGCCGCCGTGCTTGTGGACGGCAGTGCCGAAGTCGGTGATCTTCGCGTGGCCCTGGCGGAACAACACGTTGTCTGGCTTCAGGTCGCGGTGCACGATGCGCAGACTGTGCAGGTAGGCCACGGCGCTAACGATCTCACGCAGCAGGAGCTTGATCTCCGGTGGGTGCACCAGCTTTCCGCTGTGAATGAGGGAGCTGAGGGAGCCACCGGTGCAGAGCTCCATGAAGATGGAGATGCAGTTGTCATCGCGCTCGCAAAAGTAGTAGCGGACAATGTTGGGGTGCTGCAGCGAGCTCATGATCTCCACCTCCTGCGCGATCTCGCGCAGCTGCGAGCCGACGCCGTCGCCATCCGCGTTGCTCGCCGTCTCCGTCGCGCCTTCGCCGGCCGCGGCGCTTGACGTGAAGTTCGCCCCACCCGGGGTGGGCTTCGGCTCGCCGTTGGCGGATGTGTTCCCTGTGGGGCTGCTCTGCCCATCGTCGGAGTCCTCTTTGAGGTACATGCGCTTCACCGCACACTTCGCCCCCGATTCCTCCATCTCCGCCTCGAACACGTTGCCGAAGGCGCCGCCGCCCAACCGACGGCCGAGCACGTAGGGCGGTACCTGGAAAGGCTGCGACGGCGACTGGTCCTGCTGAACAAGGGCGGGAAAGGACACGCTGCCCAGCTCCGCCTCCACCCCGATACCAGCCAACAGGAGCGTGTTGATGGCAGCAGACGTGAAAGGGACTCGGAGGCGCGCGGAGTGCGGCACCTGGTAGGCGTAGGCATCTGCCTGGCGTGAAAGGAAAAAGACAGGTCGCCGCTCGACCTGCAGCCACGTCAGTGCGGTGCGCAGCACCTCTGAGCCGTCTGGCGCGTCCAGGGCGTAAATGAGGATAACCTTGAAGCGCTCCGAGCCGTGCTTGAAGGCGTTGTCGAGTGTGCGCAACTCTGTAACGCGGAGCAGCATGAACATCCGCTCCCACAACGCCGGTGCAACCTCCGACAGCACCCCGGCGTTGTTGCAGTAGATGAGCGCGGTGATGTTCACCTTCTCCGGCAACTCTGCAAGCTGTTGCAGGCCTGCCGGCGCATCGGCACTGCTGTCTGCCTGCTGGGCGCCACTGCGCGCACCGTCGTCGCCCGCGTGCGTCGCGTCCTCCACGTAGCCGGCGAAGTGGTCCTCGCGCGGCCCACCCGCCCTACCGTGGCGCGCCTTTGACGATCCCATCGTCTCCTGCACGAGAAGCGACTGCCGGTGCTGCAGGTACTCCTGGTGTTGCTCGTACGTCACGGTGCTCAGCAGCAGCGTGTTATCGCGGTCAAGGTCCTGCTTCTGCTTTGCCGCGCTGCCGGCCTGGACGGGTCGGCTGGTGAGGGATGGCGCGTTGTCATCCGTGAGGGTCATGTCATCGTCATAGTAGCCGCCTGCAGCCGTCCCCGACTCGCGCCGTCCGCCTTGCACGTTGCTGGGAATGCGGTAGTAAGGTGCGCCAGGACCCGCAGGCTGCGGGGGGCCTTCTGTCAGCGCTCGCAAGTTGCGCACCGCCAGCGAAATCTGCTCCTCCGTGTAGTCGCTGCGTGTCTCCGTCTCATTGTTGATGTACATGTTGTTGTTTGCCGCGCCGCCCAAACCACTGCCTGCTGGCCCACCGTACTTGACCTCGTCCGGACCCAGGTAGCTGTCCATCCCACTCATGTCGTCTGCGTCCTCCAGCTCCTCCTCTTCCATGGTGCGCTGCGCAGCGCGCACGGCGGCTTCACGGAAGTACGTTGCAGCCGCAGACGCGTACGTGTTGTGGTGGAGGATGAACATCGCGAGCACGTACATCGCGATCACAGCGACGCCGAGCACCGCAGAGAGGGCAATGCACACCGCCTCATGCGTGCGGCCAAACACCGCAAGGAAGACGATGCACAGAATAGCTACCACGAAGCAGCCTATCAGGATTCCCGCGACGAACCAGCGGTGACGCGGTAGCCCCAGCCACTGGCGCAGGCTGAACACCCACGTGCAACGTAGCTGACAGGCTTCCTCGCTGGAGATGGCGTCAAATAAGCGCGATGAGACCAAGTCGAACTTTTCACTGCTTGGCCCGTCCTTTTTCCACGTGACGACCACGTCCGAGACGAGCGCACGCAGCTTCGGCTTCGACCAGCTCATCAGCAGCCAGTTGAGATACACTCCTTTCAACTCAAAGGCAGAAAAGCTGATTTGAGCTTCCAGCGTTCGCAACTCGCGCTCACGGTTTTGTGTCCACACAGAGATGAGTGACAGCGAGCCACGGTTGCTGCGCTGCTGATGTGCCTGCCATGAGCTCATGAGCGCTTTCCGCTGCACTTGCAGCTCATTCCACTTGATAATGTTAGCGAAGAAGTAGAACAGAGACGGTGTGCGCAGCCACTCAAGCTCGCCGCGGCGGTTGGCAAACGACTCCTCGTCGACGTACGTGTCCGCCCCGTCGTAGTTACCGCCGTTCCCGTACGGGCCCAACTCGTCGGCATGCACATCGATTTGACTGCCGCCGCTTTGCGAGAAAGAAAGCCTCTCCTCAAAATCGTAGCTGCTGTGATGCAATACTTCCGCATCCTCTCCATTCTCACTCATGGCGCTCACGTGGCTCATGCGATGCAGCGGATTGACGTCATTGCGACCACCTGCGTTGCTGGAGGCTCCTGTATTGTTTGTCTGCCGACCTGGAGTTCCGACTGGTCGTTTGTCGCCATTGCCGAGAATGCCACGCAGCACTTGCGCACTCAGGCGACTTCGACTGATACTATCGCGAGTCTCAATGGTCACGGCATCACCAGCTCCTGCATGCAAATCTGCGGCGTATCCGGCGCGAGTCACAGAAGGTCGAGAGCCGGAGTTTCTCGTCTCGCCGCTGTTTCTATGGTTAGCCACATTGGGCTGCTTAGTCACATGCGGCTCTGGTTCGGCGCTGTGCGCTGGGAAGGGCTTACTGGGAGCATCTGCGCTGAACGATGTGTTTGTGTTCATGTTGCGGCCGCCCTCTTTACCTCCCGAAAGTTGGCGAAGCTGCTGACCAGCTGGCCGCAACACTCCGTCAGTCCCAATAATGCTTTGCTGCGCAGCGCTAGACGCTGCCGCTTGGCTGGAGCGACCAGTACCGCCAAGCTGATCAGGCTGGCTTGCTGTGGTGTGCTGAACTGAAGAAGAAATTCCATCTGTGTTGCTCTCACCGTCGTTCCTCTCCTCAAACGCAGGAGGATCGGGAGGTATATCGCTGCTGTTCAGCTTTCCCGGCACTGGTGCCTTTTGCGGCGAATTGTTTTTCTTGAACTTGAACTTGCCCTCGTGGGGATTGACGGCTCTATTCAAGCCTCCCAGCTGATTCAGCGGACGCAAAACAGAAACGCGATTCTGCGTCGGCTTTGCGTCACGACCGCCAGCTGCTGGGCTGCTTTGGCTGCCCGCCGCTCCTTGGCGCTGACCTTCCATGCGAGGAGACAAGCGGCTGCCTTGTGCGACAGCTATCCGACTTCGTATAGGGCTGCGTTTGTCGCGCTCTGCGGGTAAACTACCGTTGAGTGTCTTCGCGTCTAAATTGGGTTTCGACTCCGCCGCCTTAGAAATCGTACTCGCTCCGCCTTTGTCTCTGCAATCGATTAAGGTAGCGGGTCTTGACATTACACGTTAGTCGAGACGACGACAACAGATTACCCAGGAATAAGAGAGATGTGTGAGGAGCCGACAAGAGGAAGTTTGCGTGTATTTACGCGGCACCTCAATCAAAGAAACGAAAGTATAGTGAAAAAAAAAAGATGTGAGTTTCTCTAACGGCAATGCAGCCTTCCGTGGAAGGCGGTGCCGACAGCAAAAGAAAAGAAAAAGCAAAGTACACAAGGCGAAAAAAGAAGGCAAGGTGTCTCGAGTGTAGAGAAGCTGATCAGGAAGGTTGTTCAAGTCGGTCACGTCTGCGCAAAACTGTGATTTGAGCGTTGCGTTCGTATGATAGAAGACCTCTGTTCCTGCTGTAATAGGGTTTAAAAAAAAAAGAACAGTGCTCTTTAAACTATACAGTTGACCGCTTTCCGCATTAGGGAAAAAGGTAGAAAACACTACTGAGCTGTGGCTTCAAATCGTGAGAGGGTGTTGAAGCTTCCCGGACCGCAGGCCTGTCTGTGCTGAGAAGAGTAAACGACAGTTGCTGCAACAGGCTCATTCAGTTTCAAACCTTGTGAGATGACGATAGGGTCGCATAGAAAGAACGAGAATTCGGGTCAGCAAGAAAAGGAAGAAAGAGTGGGCGAGTGGGAGAGTCAGTGAAGGGGAAGAGATGTGGATTGCTCGACAAGATGAAAGCTGTGCTTGGCGCTGATTAAAAGAGCAACTCAGAGGTATACCGTTGCCACTCCATTGCTCGTCATGACCGCTTTGAGTTCATTGCAGTACGCATTGATTGGAAAGAAAAAGCGCTGGTTTTTGCGTTGGCTCGTGAACGGTCGAAAAAAGTCGATTCTCGCCTCTTAATTTAAAATACTAGCCTTTCCGTCATTATGTGGTGTGCATGAGAAGATTAAAATAGAGCGTTTGAATGCTTTTACTTCTGCTGCTAGCTGACCGTAACCGTACAGCTCGTGGAACTATAACTCCTGCTTTCTTCCGGAAAGGATGGAAAGGCTCGGTGCTGTGCGTACGGAGGTAAAAGACTTCAGTTTCAAAAGCAGTCGCTGGAAAAGCTGCAACGTCGCTAAGGGCCTTTCTTACTTGCTCTCTACGTATCTCATCACTCAGCGTTACGCTCGATTGCATCCATGTGTTCCCGAACTAATAGGTAAAAAGAACCGTGAAATATGCTGCAGGCCTTGCTCTTCGAACGCTTGAAGGATAATTCATAGTAAATGCCCCGGTTTACAAGTTTGACGCGAAAGAGCAAGCGGAAACTGGGCCTTGTAGATCTGCCCCTTAAGGTGTTGTTTCTGCGAACTCTTAAGACAACACCAAGAGTAATGCGCATAGGCCAATCGGTAACACTTGCCTGATAAAAGATAATGGACGTTGGTGAAACCTTCGTCTTTTCGACTACACAGAGTGAACTTTGCATGTCAACTCAGCCATGCACATACAATAGAAGAGCACAGACCAACGACGTTGACAAACCTGGAGAGTCTGAGCACCAGTTGCTGTGAAAAGAAAAACCGCGGCACTTCTTTTTTTTTTGGCTCAAAGTTCTGTGTGTTGACGACATCTTCTTTAGCAGCAGCAAATGAGAAAACGCTACAAGAGACCAATTCCTTGTCCAGCAGACAAGCTACCCAGCTGCTCTGCCAAAAAAGCAAGTCTCTGTTTCCGTCGGAGTTTCAAAGCAAACAACAGTTCCCAAAACAAATGATAAAAGTTGACCTGAACAGCTCGATGTCAATAGCTTTCGTTCACCAGGGCAGGAAACACAAACTGATTGCTCCGTGCCTGGTTCGCAGCACTGAGAGCGGCACGCAGTCGCTCTTACGCTTGTCGTACCTGACACCAGTCCAGCCTCCTTGACGTCCCTTTCCGCCCCGTTGCCTTTGCGTTTGTGCAGCGGCGATCACCCAGATTCAAAGTGCTTGAAACAAGATGAAAAGACGTGAGGCCCTAAGCTGACATTAAGAAGTAAGCAGAAGCAGTTCGTTCCTGTTCACTTTTAACTCCATAGATTTCAAATGCGAGAAAACTCGCCTCAGTAAAAAAAACTGGCAGCGCAGAAAAAGACTTGAGATAAACCCGCTGCACAGAGAGATGGTAACTTTTACAGGAAGATGCACAGCCGTGGCTATCACCGAAAACAGGAAACAGTGCCATCGACCACTGTCAGCACAATGTCGAGTCAAAAGTGAGCTGCGAAAACGAGCAGTGGTGCATATGGTAACAAAAAGGTAGGAAGACCTGCGTTCAAACATCAACCGGTAGAATACCGACAGTAGCCCTGGCGACATCCTACGCAGATTCAATTCCGCACACAGTCGCTGTTTAGTTCCTTTCTTGTTTCCCCTCCATTGGTGCACGTCTTTTCTTAACCGGCGAAGAAGCCTTACTCAAGCCAACAGCACAGCAGCGCAATAAAGCAAACGCAGCAAATGGAATGCACTCAAGCCAGTACCACCGTTAAGAGCTTCCAATAAACACTGAAATAAAAGATGAGAGCCTGCGATTCCTGTTGTCACCTTACTGCAACAAGAAACATAATAACCTCTAAGCCAGATTGGCATCTACAAAAACAACAAACACTCCTGCTCAACTTGCTAGCTCTGCTTCGTGCTGCTGTAGAATAGTGCATACAACGCTGATGAAAGCATACATCAGCTCGTGGAGCTAATGCAATCAAGAAAGGAAAGAAAAAGAGCAAGCTCTCTCAACTCTCGAGCTGAATCCAAAATGCAGGGGCACAGTGCTTAGTGATATTGGCAGCTGATTTACCTGCAGAGTTTTTTTAACACTCTACTGATCACATATAATCCTCGATAAAATTACAGCGAGTCGTTGCCACGGTAGCCACTCTTCTAGTATCCTCCCGCCACTGATTGCGAAAACGTCAGCTCTTTTCTCTCTAGCAATCATGGCCCACAATCCTCTATGCTAGACCTGGAGAGCGTATCCCGAAAGAAGATTTTGGCATGGAAGCCATCGTAGTCTATTCGAATGCAATTGCAGCGGTGAAAGGCGCTAGTGTCGCATCGGAAACACGTCCAAAACCACAGAAAGAGCTTCGAAAACGCCAAGACGCCGCGTGCTGGGCTCCCTCATCGCGTACCGAGGTGGGAGACAACGGTGCCACCCACTGCAAACTCATAGGAGAAAGCACTGCCTCGCTCGTTCGGAAGCTGGGTAGGTGTTTTCCGACGCCTCTTCACCTTTTGAACCGCACTCGCTCTGCTTTGTCTGTGAACACTCACAGCTGGCACCCACTCTATGAGTGCGCTTCGTCTTTTGGGACAACGTTATAGCCCAGCAAACCCTTTCGCCAGTTGATTGCTACCTAAACTCGACATCCTCCCCCCCCCCTGCTACCTTTCAGCACTGCAGCTTCCACCGCGCTTTCTCAGAGCCGAAAGACTCGAAGTACAACTGGCGCGCATATACTAACAACGCAAACGCGCAGCCAACTAACAATCGCTTAAAGTAGTAGTGTAGAACAAAAAATGAGAATGAGCTTTTCGATTTGGGTCGAAAGCCGAACGCGCCAGCGACTGAATTGCGCGAGAGCCCTTCCTTCAAGGCCTCCAAATACTATCCTTTGCAAAGGAAGAGAAGACGCAAACCAACCGCACTGGCAAAAAGTAGCACCTGCGTAATGCAAACTTGCCGCAACGAGTTTCACAATACGAGTTTCATTCTCTATCGCAGAGAGACAGGAGGAATCGCTAGGAGACCAGCAAAGAAACTCTGGCGATTGCCGCGCTAGAACGGGCCTAATTTCACTAACAAACCTACCATCCACGCTAAACATGCTCTTAAAAGCCATAATGAGTAGAGCACTCGTCATTTTGGGGACCACTTTGCATTAGCTCGCATTCTGCCTTTTTTTTTTTTTACGCCTGAGGCCCAAAGATTTCTGGTGTTTTTCCCGCTCTCCAAGGCTGTGCCCGGGCTAAAACCACTTTTAGCAACTATGACGTGAGCCTCTGCTGCTTTGCTCGGTTAAGATTGGAATGAGAGATGAAAAGAGAACTGATGCGAGACAGCGGGATGAGAAGTCTTCAGCTTTGTCTTTAAGATTTCTATGAGCCTTTTCTCCTCCGCTTTACGCCGCTCCTCCCTTTCAACCTTAGATACCATTATGCGATCATAGACTGAAGCCGAAACACGCTTTTGTTCTCTTTTCCTTCTGCCCATCAGGTGTTTTGCCTTTCTCTTTATCCTACACTCGAAGCAAAGAATTTAAAGCTTTAAAGCGTGGCGGACCTGCTGACTAG
>AUXI01000466.1:0-19235 GCA_000482105.1 Crithidia acanthocephali | reverse complement strand
GAAAGGTCAAAAAAAAAGGGGTAATAGAAAAGGATAAAAAAAAAAAACAACCGCAGAGCCTCTTTGTTTTCCTGGATGAAGTAAAAAAAGAAAAAGGAAACGAGTGTTTTCCGCTGGCAATGGTGAAGTGAAGGTTTTGAAAGACAAGAGAACGGGATAAGAATAAAAGAGTGTAAAACAACTCAAAAGATAAACAAGACCTTTTCTCAGGTACATAGACTGTTTTCTTTGTTTTTAAGAAGTAAAAAAAGAGTGAAAAGTACTTTTGTTTGGAGATGTCAGGAGACCAAACACAAGCTTGCTGACGCGCAAAACCTCATGGGCGCG
The DNA here is from genome assembly GCA_000482105.1 of Crithidia acanthocephali. Lineage (NCBI taxonomy): Eukaryota > Euglenozoa > Kinetoplastea > Trypanosomatida > Trypanosomatidae > Crithidia > Crithidia acanthocephali. The sequence goes on along the minus strand of AUXI01000466.1, from coordinate 18,908 downwards.
CAACAAGGTTGCTTCCGCGCGTCTTGGTTTCCATCTCCCGTTCGTCTCAAAGAATGTTGTTGTTGCTGTTTTTTCCCTCTTCAGTATCCATATATACACGGTGCAGTAAGCAAATTCGGTCGTCGCCAGAGGCGACGCAGTCGTTAGATTATGTAATAAGGCAAATACAGCCACTTTCACCCCCGTTTCGTGCAGCATCAAGCGGTCGCTGTACTGTCCGTGCAACGTACAAATCAACGGAGCAAACAGTCGAGCAAGAAAAACAAGCAAGGTAGAAAAAAAAAGCAGATGCGTGAAGTGAGAAGACTTGACGAAAAAGGCGAAAGCAGCCTGCGCGTAAGCAAATCTGCAGCGTCCCTTCGTCTGTTGTTGTTGCTGTCGTTTGTTCTAATTTTCGTATAGAGTTCACTTTCTGCGGTGAATGTGTGCCTTGACCGTTTTCTTGGATCCACAATTCGATTGTCACTCTCGCATTTCCTTTAAGGTTCTTTTTCCGATAACAAAAAAAAAAACGTTTTTGTGTTTGAATTCGTTCGATTAAGTTTGACGCGACCGTTTCTTCTTTGAAAAAAAAAAGAGGAAGGCAATCTGTGCTACAGAGTAAGAAAAAAAAATCATTGTGCTGCTACAGAAACGAAAGGAAGAAAGAGCAAGTGAATCAAGCGCAACTCAGCTCGCATCTTTCATTCCTCGTCATGGCTTGCCTGCAAGAGCACGTTCAGAGGTTGTCGTTTTATTATATTTTTGTTGTTGTTGTTTTGCTTCCAACTCAGAAGCGAATGCGATAAATGGAGTGGTCTGCTGTGACAAAGAGGTCGTGGCCGTCCTTCCCACCAAATGAGCAGTTCGACACCCGCTCCGGAATCTCAATCCGGTTCACCTCCTTGCCCTCCGGTGAGTACACAATGATGGCGTGCGCGGAGCTGGTGTAGATGTACCCATCCGCATCCACGCGGAAGCCGTCCGGGATGCCCGGGTTGATCTTGCAGAACGAGCGGCGGTTGACCGCCTTGATCTCGCGGTAGCCCAGCGTCACTTTCTCCTCGATCTCGCCCTCCTTGTTGACCCGCTCCGACACGTACTCGCGCTCTTCTCCCTCCACGATGTCGTACACGAGAATATCACCGCAGCCGTCGCGGAAGCCGTAGACCTCGAGGCTGCAGTCCGCCACGTAGAGCTTGCTGCCATCCGGCGAGAAGGCGAGCCCGTTTGGCGTGATGACGTCCGTCACGGCAAGCCGCACCACGTGGCGCGTCTCATTCAGCCGGTTCAGCGAGTTTGCGTTCGGGCCGATCTCCAGCTCCTCCTTCGTCGGCAGTGGCAGCGGCGCCCCGTCTTTGCCAATCCGGCTCTTCACCGTGCAGAGGTGCGTCGGGTAGACGCAGAAGACGTAGCAGCCGTTCAGCTGACTGCCCGCCTGGTAGCCCTCCTTGTTCGACAGGATGCCAAAGGGCGGGTCGGTGAACCAGATGGTGCCGTCGTTTGGCCGGATCACCATGTCGTTGGGGGAGTTGTAGCGGAAGTCCTGGAACTTCTCCGACACGACCTTGTTCGTGATCATCATGTACGGCGGGATGGTGGCGTGTGCGCGGCTGAGGCCTTCGTCCTCGAAGTGGCGGGCCTGCACAGCGGGGCTTTTGCTCGAGTCGTAGCCGTACTTGGCGATGTATCGCTCAATTGCGTGCGGCGGCACCGTGGCCGTGATGCAGCGACGGCCGCTCTCGCAGGTGAGGATGATGTAATCCGCCAAGTCCTCCAGCTCCGGCGGGTAAAAGCCGTAGTAGCGCTTGTGCACGTTCACGTGGTCAAGCGTGTTGCCGTTGCCGTTCGTCGTGTGCACGCGCAACACCGACACCTTCTTCGTCTCCGGGTCCAGCAAGTACTGCGTGCTGTTGATGACATCGCTGAAGAGCAGCTTGTTGTCGGACGGCAGCCAGCACGGGCCCTCGGTCCACGCGGCACCGGTCCACATCTTCTCCGGCACAAGGTCCTTTGCTTCGCGACGCAGGTTCTTCGGCAGCAGCGTCATGGCTAGCGATTTTATGAGTGGTGAAGGAAAGAAGAGAGAGAAAGAGAAAGAGTGAGAAGATAAGCTGCAGTCAACTTGGGGCAAGGATAGAAAATAATGCTGTGTGAAATGAACGATTCACTGCTTCGTTGGTGTAATGAAGAGAGAAACTGTAATATATATGATGAATAAAGGCGTAAAGCGAAACGTTAAGAACCGATAAGAAATGAAAGAGCAAGAGCGGGGGAAAAAAACATACAAGGTTGTTAATCTGCGGGTAAAGGAGCTTAGAAGGATCGCATGTCCTCAGTGGCGACGCCACACATGACACGAGAACGCACAACAAAAGCCACCTCTGCTGCTCCGCATCTTTCCAGGAACGCTTTGTTTGTGCTTTGGGTAGTCATTTGAGAAGCACTCAACGTGACCTTTCCTTTTGGTAACAAACTCAAGGGCTCTCCCCTAGTTCCAAGCACATGTGAACTGTGATTTCGTTCATTCCACCAGCGCATCGCATGCACAAAAGTCACTTGTTTTTTTTTCCTTTTAGGATGTTGTTGTTGTGCTAATCAAACCAGTTATTTTGATGAGATATTTGTATCGACAAGCAAACGAGGCGCGAAGAGGAAAAGCAAAGACAGCAGTCATAGCCGCAAATGAAAAGAGAAATGAGATGTGAAAAGATTTAAAAGGAACAATTAGGCCGTTTTGTTTTGATGTGTCGCTGGATATATATATATATATATATATATGTCTTTTTCTTTTTTTTAACCTTTTGATAAGTACTGTGCTGCTGCAGCGGCGTCGCGTTGTTGTCTTTCTGAGCAGCTGTGCAACAGACAACGGAAAAAGAACGCTTTTGCTGCCAATCGAAAGAGAAAAAAAAAGAAAACCTTCACACTTGAGGGAGACACGCTGCACCATGTTCGCTCGCCAACGCACGACATTGGAAAAAGGAAAAGGGGGTAAAGGTGGCAAAAAAAAAAGGTCACGAATAGCACTGCGGCGAAATGAGAAGTCGCTGTCAATGCGGCCGTTGACAGTAGTACATCTGCGCCGGCGCAACCTTCTTTCATGAGAAACGAAAACCGTCGTTCTTGGTTGTTTTTGATGTATACACTAGATAGAACAAGGGGGAATAAAAAAAAAAGAGTACAATGGCGCATGGAAGTCCGACGGTGCTTGCTGACCAAACAGAAAAGAACGAAACTAGAAAGAGCAGCCAAAGAAAAGAGGGAGTTGTCCGTCATTCGTTTTTTTTTTTTTTTACACCATCTGCGAGTAGCGGATGAAGAGCGCCTCAATTGCCTGTGATATCTCCTTCTTCACGTTCGAATGCCGCGTCAGACTCAGCAGCGGACGCAGCATGCCGTCATCGAGGCTGTACACCCAGCCGTGCACCTCCAGCTCTTCCTCGTAGTTCACCACGGTCGTCGGCAGATTGTTGCGGATCTTCTTCTCACTCAGGTGCTTCGTCGCGTACTCGGGCCGCACGTAGACGCTGTTCGTCGTGCGGCCGTAGTAGCGGTCATTCGCGTTCTGCGACTTCCACCGCCGCTGCACGATGCGGCAGTTCACGACGTGACTCAGCTGCTCCAACACGTTCAGCTCACACAGCACGTTCAGGTGGTACTCTTCCGGGATGTCGGCCATCACGCGGTCCCACCACTTATTCTTGATGTCCGCCACCTGCATGATCCAGTGATCCGTCAGGCCGAGGTTGTCGCCGCGCATGGCCGCCGTCACACCACCGCACTTGTAGTGACCCGCGATGATGACGTGCTGCACCTTGAGGCAGTCCACCGCGAACTGCAAGGCAGAGAGGCAGTTCAGATCGGAGAGGGAGAAGATGTTGCCGATGTTGCGGTGCACAAAGACGTCGCCCGGGTGCAGGCCAATGACCTCATTCGCCGGCACACGGCTATCACTGCAACCAATCCATAAATACTCCGGCTTCTGCTCCTTGGCCAGCTCGATAAAGTAGCGCGGGTTAAAGCGGCTCACCTCGGCTGCCCATTGCTTGTTGTAGTCGAGCAGCGTCTGCACACCGCGGTAGCCCTGGTGCGGCTCTAGTCGCGTGCGCATCGTGCTGTTCGTCGTCAGCACCGCCTCCGCCTCGGCGGCGGCGTCGTCGCGGGCCATGGAGCGGCGGATCGAGTGCATCGTGTTCTGCGCCAGAAATCGCTGCATCTCCTCCTCCGCCTCGAGGTGCGCCACGTACGCATCGTACGACATGCCAGGCGGGACGTCCTCGGGATGGACGATGATGTGCGAGTGGCGACTCCCGTTTGCGTCGCCGCTGCTTGACCCACCGGCAGCGCCGGCCGCAGCGGAGGACGCGCCGTCGCTGCCGCCGTCCGGACTGCCGTTCGCCCCCGCCGCATCGCCTTGGTGGGTGTCGCCGCTGGTGTGGTGGTGGTGGTGGTGATGATCGTGGCTGTGCTTGTGGATTGCCCGCCACGCCGCGACCTCTTGATTGAACACCGTGCTGAAGTCCCGTAGCACGTGTCTCGGCCTTGCCTCCTGTGGAGCCGATGCTCCGGTGGTGGTGGTGGTTGGGGTGGTTTCCGCGTGATTGCACCCACAGTCACCGCCCTGCACGCCAAAGTCGCGGTGCTGCACGCTGTCCTCCTGCTGATAGGCCACCTTCTCCGCCTCGGCGTGGCTCGTGTAGCGTGGGCTGCCAGCCATGGACACCGGGTCGGAGCTCGCAGTGGACCCCGTCTCCTCGCCGTCTTTCCCGGGGGTGGTGGTGCTCGCCGCATCGTCACTGGTGCACCGCACCGCGTGCGTGAAAGCCGCACACGACATGGAAGGTGTCAGGTGTGCCGCAGCAGCAGCAGCGGTGGTGGTGAGAGATGTGCGCACGGTGGTAGAGGGGCCGCTGCAGAGCCCATGACCGCGGGAAGACCGCAGTCGCAGCGGTATGAAAGACTGAGCAGCAGCAACAGCCGTTGGCGAAGGGCTAATGAAAGAAGAGTTCGTGGCAAAAGCCGTGGCGGCGGAGATTAAAGTCCACGGCCGCGCGGTGGCGCGGAGGCGCTGCGCCGCGGATGCGTTTCGCATGTGCGTCGATTAACAGTCGGATTGAGATCGATTGTAAAGACAAGAGGCAATGAAAGCTTGTCTTCTGCCGCTTTTTTGTTGTTGGTGATGGAATTTTTTTGTTGTTGTTGTTGTTGTTGTTGTTGCTGTGTGTGTTGCACGCTTTACGAGTGACACAGAGAGAAAAAAAAAGTGGGAGTGTAAATGGCAGGTTTCGAATGCCGTCCGCCCAGCTTTCGTGTTCGTTTTCTTTGTGTTCAAAGAACCGGCCCTTGTCAAACTCAACAGACGAGGGGGAAAAAGAAAAAAGAAAAGGTGGTGCAGAGTTTTCATCGCAGCGAGACACAGAGAAAGGGGTGGAGAGAGGGAGACGAGAGAGTTGCCTCAACCTCAATACCTATCGAGAATCCCTTAGCCGTGGAAACATAGGGGCACCGATCCACGATGACTACTTTTCGTGCTTGCGCTTCAATCGGCAGAGAAAAAAAAAAGGAAGCCACGATGGAGTTTGGTTCTTGAGATTTGTGTTTCTGTGTGTGTGTGTTGTCGTGTCTGTGATGGAGAGCAATCAAAAGAAAAAGAAAAAGGGAAACGGCAGCTGTCCGCCAAACTGCTCTTCTCACAGGTGTGGGATGGGTAGCTTTTCAACTCGCACTGTTAAAACAAAGGAAACGCTTGGGACTGGTGCACGAGGCCTCCTGTGCCACCCTCCTCCACGTACGGGCGAGCCCACTTCAGGCGGCAGGTGTGGCAGAGAAAGACCTGGCCCATAAAGTCCCGCTGCACTGGCGCGATGCACTCTTGGTGGAAGAGCGAGAAGCACGACCCACACTCCAGAATCCCGTCCTCTTCGCGCAGGGGCGGGAAGCGTGGGTGGAAGCGGAGGAGGGCACGGAGTGCTGCTTGCTGAGACCGCAGTTGCGAGCGCGGCACAGCATCCCTGCACGTGACAGTTGCCATCGCAGTGTGGATTGCGTGAGTGGGTGACGGGGGTCGAGGAGGAAAAGAGGCGCTGTCCGATGTGTTGGCAGCGGCGGGCAGAACACCATTCTGCGTCGTCGCTGCGGACGGAACGGTGGAGCTGCTCGGAGTGGAAAGTGGACGTATCGCAGAATTGAAAGACGTCGGTTGAACGCTGTCTGCGTTGGTTTCAGCTAGGGGCGTCCGCTTCGCATCCACTGCGTTTTGTGTCGTGTTGGATTTGGTTTGGATGCCGTGCCTTGCAGCTGCGGCGGCGTGGCGGGACAGCGGTGACACGTGCAGTGGGATGGACGGCAAGGCAGACTTGCGCGTCGGCGTCGACGCGAGTCCCTGCGATGGCGTCAACAGCACAGCGGAGGTGGAAAGAGGCTGAGAGGGCAGCAGCGGCAGCGACGGAGATGGGGAGACGGGATGGGCAAAGTCCGAAGACGTCAAGGTGGGAGGACTCGGAGAGACGTACACTTGCTCCTCTTCGACCTTCTCACTCTCCAGCTTTACCTTTCTTTCGGGGTCTTCTTCAACACGCACTTCCTGCCGTTCCGTCACATCGCCGTCACTCCCTGCGTTTTCCGTCTTGGCGTGTCGGTCCAGATCATCCTCTAGCAGCGACATGGAAGCTTCTCGGCGTGGTGGTGGTGGTGCGGCTGCCGGCGTGCAGCGTGAGAGCGCATTTGCTTCTTCACAAACGCGAGCTCGCTTGTCGTTGTTTGCGTGGGTCACGAGGTCTTGTTGGCGGTCTTGCGCTTCTTTTCCTGCACCTGCGCCACCAGCGCTCGTCGGTGTGCCTGGTATGGCGTCTGAGCCAAAGAGCAGCCGTGCATACCGCTGCCGGTGCCCACCGCGGCCGAGGACCAGAATGCGCACCACGTCGGCCAACGTGTAGCGTGACAGCCGTCGACGCAGCACCGCTGCCTGCTGCGAGGTAGGGAGGGCGGCCGGTACGATGAGAGACGCAGCCCAGTGTGTGTACGCCGTCGATGCTGACGCAGGCTCTGTGAGCGAGACGAGACCTGCTGCTGCTGTTGCTGCTGGAGTTGGTGCTGGTGAGCCGGATGCCGAGGACGCTGATGGAGATGGAGCGTGAGACACCGTTGTGGTGCCCTTTGGTGATGAGAGGCTGTTGGAGGAGGAAGAAGAGGTGCAAGGTGGAGCTGCATTCACCCAGCCGCAACGTCGCAACAGCTTCTCCCACTCCTCGGCAACTTCGTGTGCGTGGCGGCTGCCGTGAAACGAAGCAGCATTGGTGGTGGTGCCAGCAACCGCCGTCGCGGCACGTGCGTCATCTTCCGCCTTCTCCGTATACAACTCGTCCTTGCTGTCATTGTGGGTCTGCCGCCTCGCGGGACGACGGCGCGTGTGCCCTGCTGCGGCACCTTCGCCCCCGTTGTTCTCATCGCCTTCGCTAGGCGAGTCTTGCTCGTCGCTGCCCTCCCTGCCCCTGCCGCTGCTGCTGCTGTTGCTGCTCTCAGAGGCGTCGTCACTGGAGTCGGAGCTGGAGGAGCGACACCGTCGACGCTTGCGTTGCCCCGAGCCAGCTGAGGCCGCGTTGTTTCTGCGCTGCCGTCGCGCGTCCACCTGCGGCGGCGCAGCCGTGCGTCTGCGGTGCGTCGTGCGGCCCACGCCGCCGGCAGTGGTGCTGCTCGCCTCGGCACCGGAGAGCGGGTGCGTGGAGAGGAATGCGCACAGGTCTGTCGTCGCCGCCACCCGCTGCGTCAGCGCAGCCCAGAGTGTGTCTGTACTGTTGCTGGTGTCCTCCTCTGCGCAGCTGTCCTCGCCACGCGCCTCTTCATCACCAAACGCCACGGCCACTGCGTCGCTGTGCTGCTCCCCCTGGACTAAATCGCTCCTACCACGATGCACCGGAGGGGCCGGCGTCTGCGTGGTATCCGGATGGTCCTCCGCTACGGCGTCCGTCGCACCCATCACGTAGGCTGCCCAGCGTGCCTGCAGCTCCGCGACGCGCTCCCCGGCTGCCGCAGACCCGCGCAGCTGCGGCGCCGCGTAGGCACGGTCGCCGCCGCGGCCGTCGCCGAGGCCGTCCGCCGCCGCCGCGGCTGCAGCCCGCGCCTGCGCCTCCGTCGCGCTGCCGTTCGCCAGCAGCGTGCGAACCTGTGCGTGCAGCACGGCACGGTCCTCGCGCAGCGTTGACCACCACAACACCGGGCACTCGTCCTTCACGAGGCGGTCACACACCGGACAGCATACCGCGCTGACACCGGTGCTACTGCCCATGCTACGATGCTGCTGCTGCTGCTGGTGATGGCTGCTGGTGCCCTGCGTGGGGGGAGAGCTGGACGATGACCAGAGGGTCGCGTCGCTCGTGCCTGTCATGCCGGCACTGATCACACGTGCCTCCTTCACCACGGCAACGCAGTAGGCCACGACCTCCTGTACGAGAGGACTCGCCCGCACACGCGGCTGCGCGCACCGCCGCCTGTTTCGCTCTCCTCTTGCGCACCGTAGAAGTGGAGAAACGTCACTGTCACTCATCTCGTCACGTGGAGCTTCGATGGACTCGGATGACGAGGAGGAGGAGGCTGAACTCCTGTCGTCCTCGTCAGCGTCGATGAGGCTGTCTGCGTACACTGCGAGCCACGTGCTGCACGTCAGCAGACGGGTCCACAGAAACGTGTCGGTCACTAAACTTGGTGGGCGCGGCAGCAGAGAAGTGGGACGCAGCCGTGCAGGACACAAAAACGATCCAGGAGCGCCGTAAGACGCAACAAAGCTGTCGATCAACGTCTGCGCCGCCTCTGGCGACGGCGGAGCAGCCTGAACGAGGGAGGAGGTGTAGGGTGACCCAAGAGCGTCGTTCAACTGCGCCATCGACGCAGCGGTCAGCGCCTCCGACGTCACCGTCCACTGCTGCGACGGCGACGGTCCAGTTGAACCGCGTGTTGCGGAGCGTTGGAGTGCCTTGTTCTCCAACAGCGGTGAGGCACAGAGTCCGCGGAAGAGAATTGGAAATCGCACAAGTGTTGTCAGCCGTCCCCAGTGCAGTGCGTCCTGCACCTGCGTCGTCATGGCAGCAAGAGAGGTGAGACTCAAGCCTTTGCCACCGGAGAAGAGGGAGGACGTCAATGACGGCGCGAACGCCGCGGACGCAGACCCACCAGGACGACCACCTCCCTCGAAAGCGCTTGTCCCACGGACTGTACCGTCTGCGCCGGTGTGGTGGCCGTCCCCTTCCATCGCGTCGCTCTCCACATCCGCCGCGTCTGGCGCGGTGGCCAGTCGGTAGAGCCGCTCCAGCACTGCTGCCTCCGCCGCAGCCGACGCAGCGCCAGCCGCAGCAGAACCAGCGGCCGCCGTCCTCGACCGCTTTGACTGCCGCTGCGCACCACCGGCAGTGGTGTCACGACTCCGCATGGGCAAGGAAGCGTTGGAGGCGGTGCTGGCATCATGGTCTTCGCTACTCCTGTCATCGTTGCTGTCGTCGTCGCTGCTGCTGTTGCTGCGCGATGGCCATTGAGTCCCGATCACGGAGCCCTGAAGAGCAGCGCGCTCACCGGCAGCGGCAGCGTTCGTCGATGCGCGTTTGTACATCATGCTAGCCGCACCGCGTTGACCTTGCCAGCCCGTCCAGCCGTCTGTAAAGAGGGACGACGAGGTGGGCTGCAACGGACGTGCGAAATGGTCAGCGAACGAACTCCGTGAAGTCGCATGCACGCCGGATTGCGTGTTCTTGCGTTGCGCGGTGGCGGACGTGGAAGCAGCCGAAGGAGGCGGCGAAGGCGGTGGTCGCCTCCGACCAGTCCTCTCCGTGCCGTTACGCGGCGTTGCGGATGCCTCCACCACCACGCCGGTACCAGATGAAGGTGGAAGGGCGCCGCTGGCCACGCCGGACGGGTCAGCCGGCGTTTGGATCTGAAAAATCTCCGCCTTGCGCTGCCGCTCCGCAGGTGTCATCGTCTTGAAAAAGAAAGCTGCCGCCATGGCCTCCGCCTGCGGTGCAGTCAACACGTCTGCGGCATCGGTGACAGCAACAGAGCTCGCGTTGACCAGCCCACCTCCTGAAGCCGCACTCACACTTGTTGTTGTCGTTGTCGCTATGCCACGTGAAAGCCCGTGGCGAGCGAGCTGGGCTGTGCTGTGCGCGCTGCCAACGTCGCTGCGCACGGCAGTGCTCGGGAGGAGGCGACGGCTGCGTCCGTGGAACTTCACCACCTCCTTTATCCCCACTGGCGGCACCGCTACGGGTGGGGCAAAGCGCAGTGTTGGCTTGCGCGGCTGCAACAACTCCGCACGGCGCACAAGCGCCGCCCACAGCCGCGGCACGCGCGCCACAACGACGGCGCAGACGCAGAAGGCGGCCTCCTCCGCCGCACTCACTGCACTCTTTCCACCACCGCCCGCGCCGGCGTAGGAGAGAGAGGAGACAGCGGAGGAAGAAGACGAGGTTGAGGAAGGGACGATCACGGTGCCGTTGCCTGCGGGTTGACGGCACAGCCGGTACAGCGTCATCGCCTCGCGCACCACGCCATCACTGAGACGACGCAGCTCCTCTGCCCGGTCCTCGCCGCTGCCGCTGGTGGCCGCGGTGGTGGTGTTGTTCTTGCCACTCTGCCTATCGCCGCTCACTGTAGGCGGTGGTGCATTCGTGCTGATAGGTGACCCGTCATGGCTGGTGTTGGCCGTGTTGCGGCTTCGGTGCTGCTGTGGTGTGACGAGAAACAGTTGTGCGGCAATAGCGTTGCAGGCCTCGCGCACCTGCTGATCTTGGGTAGACATCTTTTTTTTTTTTTGCTTGTTTGTTTGCTTGCTTGTTTTTCTCCACTGACGTGCTTGTGCGTGTAAGGAGGTAGTGCTTCTATGCTTTTCTTTTTGTTTATGAAAAAAAAAAATTCTCACTTGTATCGCCAGGAAACAATCGTTAAGAGTGCAAGGCCTTGAAGTGGGATTTATCACTTTTGCCTCTCGGCCACCCAGCGTGTGCGTATTCGTGTCTATTCGATGGTTCACACAAGCGATTCATGCCTTTATTGTGAAAGAAAAAAACAGACTATGTCAGCAAAGCAACAGATGCACCTACTGAGAAGGAAAAAAAAATGAGATTCGAAAACCCCATCGATTGTCGTAGAAAGAGGATGATACAAAGAACTTTAATAAAGAAAGCGATAGACACCTACTGCAAAGCCGATCTTCACTGTTTTGACCAAACCGCCAACTGTTTACTACACAATCCGCAATCCGTCTCTACTAACGGTACTCCGCATTTCCTGCTGCAGCGTCATTTCCAACTATAGCGGAGCGTGGCCGCGTTGCATTCACCCGTTCAAACTCTATTCTTTTCATACTTGGTGGTGGTGGGGAAAAAGTAAAGCAACAGCGAACGATGAGTGAGTGGAAGAGAGAAGGAAATGAACACGAAAAAAAGGGGGTGAGGCGCGTCGCCCCTCCACGCCTAAGAAGCAATGACAAGCGCTCCGGTGTATCACACTGACGCTGCTGAGCCGGCCCGCAATCGTCGCAGCAGCTCCATTGCCGAAGTCGACGACGCGCTTCCACACGGCTGCGCGGTGCCCTTCACTGCCGCCCCTCCAGCTAAGGGTGAGACGTGATTGTGCGCCGGGGAGAGAGACAGAGGCGGGCCTCCATCCTCGCCACTACGCTTCAGAGGTGCGGTGCTCGAAGCTATCTTTGTAGCAGGACCACCACGGTGGTGTCCACGTGCGCTACCACTCACGCCGCTGCTGCTGGCGCGCAGCGGCAACACCTCGACCTCCGCAGCCGGCTTGGCCACGCGCGAGCTACTGCGCAACGGCGCGGCAGTGCTCTCCTTCGCACTCGTCACAGGTCTGCGTGCGGACTGCGTGAACGAAGTCGACGCGGACGCCGCAGTGTCGTTCTTCACGGCGCTTCCGTGGACAGACGGTGCTGGTGCTGGAGGCGGCGGTGGTGCCGCACCGACAACGTACATGTGATTCGTCAGATGACGATACTCCAATGGATCAACGGAGCTGGTGGCTCGTACGGTTTGCCGCGGTGGGGTGCGCAGGGCTGCGCCGAGCGCCGCCGCCGTGGTGGACGTGGCAGCAGCGGTGCCGTGTGTGTCAAGGTGACCGCGTCCACTGCCGAGAACACCGACGCCGCGCACACCTGCAGTTGACGGCGCGGTACGTCCAGTCGACTTAGCAGGCGGTGTTGTGCCTCCCAACAGGACAGCTGTGGGTCGCGTGGCAGCAGAAGAAGTCGCAGCCGGAGCAGACCACGCAACCTCCTGCCGTTGACGACTCGACAGCGGCGTCCGCATCACGTGCACTGCGGCAGCACTGCTCGCACTCGACCACGCGGTCCCTTGTACTCGCACCGGCGGCTCGTCCTCCCGTTCTGCATCCCCGTGGCGGTGGTGGTGAGCGTGGAACACCTGGCCCTCCGCTTGATCGGCAGCGTGCGGCGTGCGGCGACTGCTGGACGACTGCAGCGGCGATCGACCATCGACCGCGGCGTGCCGCGGCGGCGTCGTCAGGTGCTGCTGTTGCTGCAACGACGGGGAAGGTGGAGTGAACATCCCTGCTGCACCGGATGTGGGCACCTGCTGCTCCGCTCGCAGCGGCGGTGACGGTGACGGCGACGGCGACGGCGCTGCTGGCGAACGCGCACGGCGCAGCTCCGGTGTTCGCACCTCCCCTGCCGTCGCGGGTGAAGCGGCGGAGGTGGACGCCCGGCTGCGCGGTGTGGCTGGCTGCTGTGCACGGAGGGCTGTCTGCATGTTCTGCAGCTCCGTCAGCTGCTGCCGTGCCCACTCGCCGTTTTCGTTCACGCTGCCGCCGTCGCTGCTGACCGTGCCAGGGTCGACACCAACACCCGCGCCACCGCTACGTGGAGTCACGCCTGCAGGAGAGCCACCGACGCCAACGTCGGCGGACGCGCTGTGGGGACGGTGACGGGGGTTGCCACTGCCGCTGCTGCCGCGAGACGCGGACCGGCGCCGCGCTGAGCGTGGCTGCCCTGCACCTCTCTCCGCCATTTCTGCCGTGTGTGCCGAGGCCAACGCCGCAGCGGTGGCGTAGGGCTTCGTGGATGATCGAAAGCTCTCCGGAGAGTGCGGCGAGGCGGAGGGCGAAGCACTCGTCACGCGAGTACCGGTATTGAGTCGCCGTGCAGACGGTGGCGTGCGCAGCTGTGCCACTGAGCTGTACTTGCTGTGACTCCCACCACCCCCTGCAGCACCACCAGCAGCAACGACACCTGGACCAGTCCCGCTGGTGTCGCCGTCTGCGACGCCCATGTTCGGCAGCGTAGGGGCACGCACGGGAGTTCGCACATCCTGCGCAGCACGCGTGGCGGCAGTGATGGATGCAGGAGAACTGTTGCGAACAAAAAACGGTGCGGCTGTTTCTAACGGTGATGGTGAGCGGGCTGGCTGTGGATGAGGGGAGCGGACGAGTGGCGAGTCAGGCGGCCTCGCTGGCCATGCTCGCTGCTCGGTTGGCGGAGCTCCTCGGTGGTGCGACACATGTGGCGCTGACGCGGGCCCAGACATGGTGGGTGGTGCGGCCGTTGGCGCAAAGTCGTCGGTGTCGCTGTCATCGTCTAGCACGACTTCCACCAACGTCACTGGCTGCGGCGCGCCTGCGTTGCCGCTGTTGTGGCGTGGCCCCTCTGCACGCTGAAGCTGTCGTCGCCCATCGAGCAGGTGCTGTTGTTGTTGCTGCGGCTGTGGCGGCTGGTGTGACGGATCCCACGGCATCGGCTGGGATGCGTCGCGCGGCACGTGGTGTCCCGACACCTGCGCGTTGGCGCTCAGAGGCGCTGTCGCGGACGAGGTTCGCCGCGCTTCTGCTTCGGGCCGGAACGTCGTTCGAGGTGAGGTCTCTGTCGCATTCCTGTCCTCTGCACCCACGGCAGAAGGCGGCGCTGCGGGGCCGCCAACATCCATTGCGCGGTGGGTGAACGGCTCGTGCCACGGCTGCGGATTTGGCGCTTGCTGACGTCTACTCTGGTCGTCACTGGCGTAAGGGTGTACGGGTGTAGCGCGGGCGGAAAGGAGCGTCGCGTCGGCGTCGTCGACGTCAGGGACACGCGGCAGCGGGGACAGGTCCAGCAACGCGTCCCTTGAGGTGTCCGTCGCGGCTGCCACAGCTGTCGCTGCCTGTCTTTGCGGCTGCTGGTGCGAGAAGTTCGTGTTTGGTGCTCTGCGCACCTCGACTACCGGGGGTGCATCCGCCTGTGGTGGTGGCGGCGTTGTGGTGGCAGCCTGCCTGTACGCCGGTGCGCCGAGCAAAGCCTCTAGCGAGTCCTCGCGAGGTGGTGGCGAACGCTCTGTGGTGTCTTCTCCAGGTGACGTCATACCAAGCGCGTTTCCGCTAATCTGCGAAGGTGGTGTTTGCGGCTTGGGCAAAGGCACCGCGTCAAGGTGTTCGTGTGTTAGTTCGTACACCTGTAGTATGAGGTCCAGCTTCGCCTCCCGCTCCGTCACCGCAGCCTCTCGTGCTCGCAGCTTTTGCTCCGCCTCCGCGTGCGCGTTACTCTCCTGTGCAACGCGCCTCTTTGTTGCGCTTTCTAAATCCGACTGCACAACGGCATCCACGGCCTGCGGTATTTGCTGCACCTGCGCAAGGCGGTCGAAGGCCTCGGCGGCCAGGCGGCGGTAGTGCCACGCCTCGGTCCGCAGCCGCAACGCTTGCAGCTGCAGAAGCTGAAGGGCGGTGGGGCAGCTGCGCTGCGCGATTGCCCACGTCGTGTCCGACTCTGCTGCGGCAGCGCATTCGCACAGGCGCCGCACCAAAAAGACGAGTTCTGAGCTTGGGTGCACGGCGGCGGTGGCAGGGGCAGTGTACCGTGGCGAGGTTGAGAGCGACCCCTGACCACCCTCCCTCGACCACTGAGCGCGCAGGTCCACGATGGTTGTGAGTAAGCGGCCCACACTGGCGAGATCCGCAGCCTGAAACGCGCCTGCTGTTCCGGCGTCTCATTTGCCGTCTCCTGCGCTGCTGAACCGATCCTGTCTCGTGCGTCTTCGACGGCCTGTGCGGCGTCAGTTGTGCCACGTGCAGGTCGTCCGCTCAGCAGCTCAACAGAAGGTTGGACGACGAAGAAGGCGTTGTGGCACGGCGTTGCTGAAGTCAGCGTCGCCTGCGGCAGCAGCACGCTTCTGCTTGCCACCGCATAGAAGCGGCGAAAGAGCGTCGCATCGTCCGAGTTGCCGCCAGTATTCCTTTCCTGCTCTGTGGTGGCGGCGAGAACGTCATGCCACGTGTGCTCCAGTAGCCGCGGCAGGGAAGAGGCACAGGACAAGCACAGCACATTGGCCGCCGTCAGCTGACCACTGCAGTGCAGTCCAGCGTTGTGGATCAGTGCCAGAGCCGAAAGAAGCGACATCAGTAGATTCCACAAAAAACTCTCTGGCCACTCCAGCAGTGTAGCCGCAGGGCTCAGAGTGGGAGCCATGCCATCTAAAACTGCTGTGGCGCGACGTAGCTGCTGCGCCAGTGAAAAGGAGGATGCGGAGGATGAGGTGCCTTGGGACGGGCCAGTACTGCCGCCGTACGCGACTCTCCCGGCAGCGTTGTGAGCCGCCATTGCTGTCATAGCGTATGCTTCCCAAAAAGATACATTTTGCTGCTCCTTGTTTACCGTCCAGCCTGTCCGGCAGAGAGTCCAAAGAAACTGAAACGACGGTGTAGTCTGCTGCGTTGGCGCACTACTGTCGATGTCCTCGTTGGCGTCCTCGTTGCTTTTGTAAAGCACCGATGCATGGCGCAAAGGAAGAAGTCCATACAGCGCAGTCAGAGCCGCCGTTGGCGGCAGTGGGGATGTCGTCGACCAGAAGGCTTCCAAGTCAGGAGGCAGGCAGTTCGCGAGGTTTGAAGCTGTTTCTTGGGCGGTGGCTTTCGGCTGAAGAGCACTGTCATTGGGTGACGCTAGCGCACACGGAGCCATGTTTTGGAGAAACTGCGTGTATTGAGTAGCAACACTGGTCAGCTTAGACGCGAGTGCCACCCGGTCATCGTGTGTCGGCGCAAGAGCCGGGTCTGCCTCTAACACCTCGCTCACCACGTAATCGTTGAGAGAAGCGTGCATCTGTGCACCATCTGTGGACGAAATAGGCGATGCGGCGAAGACACCTGGCACGCGCAAAATCTGCGGATGCGACGGCATGGCTGCAATGGAGAAGCGGTCGATTTGTGCGTTCCGTGCTGAGAGCAATCGAAACTGTATGCTAGTCTACCGAAAGTAGTCGTCGGCTATATCAAGGCTGTGTACACGTCTCGTATACGATCGCAGTTTTGTAAGCCGCCTTTTTATCTACTCTATCTATGTTGTGAAAACGGCCTACTCGACCCTGAAGCCGAGCTCACAGAAAAAAATGAAGACAAAGGTTGAAATCCAAAAGCTGCTAAATCTTTGCCTTCTTTTTGGTCTGGTAGAGTTCTGCCTTGCAAAGGCCAAATCTACACAGTTTCGCTTCGTAATGTGAGAAACAAAACCAGAAAGCATGCCAAAAAGAGAGGGAGAGAGAGAAGACTATTAAGTACTGCAAACTGTGTGTGCCTAGAAATTCTTTTTTTTTTTTTTTTTAGTCTACCTGGCAAAGGCAAACACTTCACTCATCGCTGACGGGCAGCGATAAAAAGCGAGGTAGCTTTTCTCTTTCCACGAAGAGGCTCTCCAAGAGAAAAAAGGCAAGAATATGGCACCCGATTCACTCGCCTGCACAAACAATGTGACAAAGGAAAAGGGCTGTGCTTCGCATAAATGTGGCCAACCTGCAGCCATCTTCCAGCTCACGTGCAGAGATGCACCTACTGCAGCAAGCAAAAAACTAGAGCAGTCCTCAGCCAGGAGAAACACCTTTCCTAACTCATTCTTGTTGCTTTTAATTTTTTTTTTTGCTAGAGATGAAAAGTATGAAAGTAAAAGAAAACAAGCTTCAAGCGTTGCTGCAGTCGAACACTATCGAGATTGACAGGATCGAGCGCAGATTAACGCTCACGCACGTTTGCTAGTCGCTGAGAGAGATCGGAAAACCATCTGATTAGACCAGACCGATCTTGTTGGCGGTGTCCAGAGCGTCGTGGGCCGCAGACAGGCGGATGTACGCCTTCTTCAGACCATCGGGGCGGATCAGGGTGTTGACCTTCACGGCCTTGACCTGGTACAGCTTGCGGATCGCCTTCTTGATCTCGGTCTTGTTGGCGCGGGCGTCAACGATGAAGGTCAGGGTGTTGTTCTCCTCGATCTTCTTCATCGCCTTGTCCGTCGTCAGCGGGTAGCGGATCACGTTGAACGCAGCAATGTCCTTCGACTCCACGGTCACGCGGTTGCTCGGCTTGGCGGTCGCCGGCTTGCGGTAGGTGTGCGGGCGGCGGAACTGCGGGCGGGTGTACGACTTGCGGGTCGACACCTTCACCACCTTGGTCGCCTTCGCGTCCTTCGGCGCGGCCTTCTTGGCAGACTTCTGAGCAGCGGGCATGATGCGTTGCAAACGAAACCTTGAAGCTGACACAGTGTTTGAAAGAGCAGTTTGTATGATGTATGCAACAGCAGCGCGAGTTTTTCGCAGTTGAAGCGTGTGAAAAAATTCACGAGGTGGAACGCAAAGCAGTGTGCAAGCGAAAGAAGAAGGAAGCAGAGAAAAACGAGAGAAAGTGAGTGATGAAAACACGCAAACAACAAGAACACGGAAAAAAGGGAGCTTTTGCTTTAGCATTTCATAACCACCAGCCTCAAGCAGCTACTACAATGCACACACTAAGCATAGCAACCGGGCCAGTCTGACGCGCACCAGCATTTCACAATTTCTGGCGACTTGTACAGCTGGGGAGCCCCTTCGAGAAAAGCAGAACAAAATGCTCGTTTGTAGTCGCCAACAGTCATGTCATAGGAAGTGGCTATTGCCGTTCAGCATGATGTCCCTCCATCGAAACGTAGAGTGTGGACTATTTATTTTCGTTTGTTTGTTTAAAGTGTAAATCATAAAATCATATGAAGATAAAGAGAACAGATTGAATTGTCATTTAGACCAGACCGATCTTGTTGGCGGTGTCCAGAGCGTCGTGGGCCGCAGACAGGCGGATGTACGCCTTCTTCAGACCATCGGGGCGGATCAGGGTGTTGACCTTCACGGCCTTGACCTGGTACAGCTTGCGGATCGCCTTCTTGATCTCGGTCTTGTTAGCGCGGGCGTCGACGATGAAGGTCAGGGTGTTGTTCTCCTCGATCTTCTTCATCGCCTTGTCCGTCGTCAGCGGGTAGCGGATCACGTTGAACGCGGCAATGTCCTTCGACTCCACGGTCACGCGGTTGCTCGGCTTGGCGGTCGCCGGCTTGCGGTAGGTGTGCGGGCGGCGGAACTGCGGGCGGGTGTACGACTTGCGGGTCGACACCTTCACCACCTTGGTCGCCTTCGCGTCCTTCGGCGCGGCCTTCTTGACAGACTTCTGAGCAGCGGGCATGATGACAAATCTAAATCTTGCTTTGCGGCCGAATGAACATGTCGAAGGGGGAAAAAAAAGTGGGAAAGTAGAATCGAAAGAGAACGAAGAAAGACGAAGAAGGTGGTATTTGAAGAGAAAGGAGAGATTGTGAGTAGAGCATAGGAACAACAAATCAAAAGGTGCATCACGATGCGTTAGCTCAGCACATTCAGTCACTCAAAGGAAGCTATAACCGCAATTGGCTAATTTGCAAAAGGTAAAGACCACGGATGTAGGACGATCTTGCAGTCCAAAGTGTCATCGAAAGAACCTAACATTGTGGGTGACATGGCCACCAAAGACAGTGTTGTAGTCTCGACAGCAGAATAGAAGGCTTCTACGACCTGTGGTTTTTAAAATCTTTTTTTTCCAGCCGATACTAAATTGACACTAAACTCAAAAATGAGTTATTCCATTTTTTATCATTATTTGCTTCATCAATGAGAGCGCAA
>AUXI01000465.1:0-19317 GCA_000482105.1 Crithidia acanthocephali | reverse complement strand
GTGCGCAGGCAATGGTCAATAGCGCCTATGTGCCTTGGTGACGCCAACGCNCTTCATTCCAGAGTGAGGTGAGAGACAACACGAAAGCCGTGCACAGATGGATGCGCAGCGGCCTGTGTGTATCTGTGCACTCTGTTGTGTCTTTTTTATGTGACAACAGCTTTTGGTTGTACGCATCTTGTCTCTTTTTCCTCTTTTGCGTTTGGGTAGCTGTTGTTGTTCGTCTTTTTTTTCTCTTGGTTGCCGTTCTAAACCGAGGCGAATATGAACACCTTAACATGATATTGCTTGCTCCGTGCCTACGACAAAAAAAAAAAGACGGCAATACGCACAAAAAACAACAGCAAAAAATAACAACAAAACAGCGTCCTCCTGTCAGCAATTCACGAGAAGACAATAATTTTCATCTCTGTGTTTCGTATAGACTTCTCTCTCTCCGCTATGTCTACTTACACGTTGCGTCAAAAAACAACAACAACAACTGCCCTTCCCTCTTTTCTTCTTCTTCCTCTTCATCTCGATGCACCGCTGCTTTTCTCCCACGCTTTCAACTCCATTCAGTAAATCCAGTAGGATTTTCCGTCTCCTTTCTTTTTTCTCCTAACAAAGCACCTCCACTTTAGTTTTTTTTCTCCACACCATCGCCACCTCAACGCGCACCGGTCACAATGTCTCGCTGCACGACTAAGATGTCTGGCGGTATGGCCCGCGCAAACGTGGTGGACCACGGCGTCCTCCTCAAGCCCGTGAGCTGCAACCCGTTCCTCGGCGCCGTCCACGATGGCGCGAGTACCGGCTACATGCAGGGCTACGCGGCAAAGCCGATCCACTGGTTGTACCGCTTCCGCCACAACCTTCTCCCTCAGGGCATGGCCACCGGCTTCTTCTCCCGCAACCCGTACGGTCGCTACGTGCACTGGCTGGAGGTGAGCACAATTGAAAAGATGCGCCTGCAGATGCAGACGATGGAGTCGATGCCGTGCTCGATCGTGACGGCCATCGTCGTTGTCTACACCATGTGGTTCTCCTATCGCCTGACCTTCCTGCACCCCGATATCACCCTCTACAACCTCGGTCTCTGGCCCACCAAGCCGTGGGTGCAGCAGCAGCGCTTCAACAAGAAGATCGACATTGACCAGCCGGTCTACCGCTGGGTGCACCGCGTGCCGGAGTTCATGGCGAACGATCCGATCCGCGAGCTGTACAAGCTGGACGTGATGGCCAATGACCCGTACCTTGAGTACGTGCGTGGCATGGGCCGCGAGAAGGAGCTGACCCTCTACGCCGATGAGCGCGCCGGCGGCAAGGGTGATATTCTCCCGCTGAACATTCGCCACGAGGACCACAGCGGCCACCACCCCGGTCCGATGACCTCCAGCCAGGGTGTGTAGAGTTCGGCGACATGCACGTAAGCTCCGCGAAAGAGAGAGAGAGAGTCTGAGTGGTTTCCGTTCTCCTCCCTTCTCTGCTTTTTTCCCTTTTCGAATTTTGCTCCGTCAGAGTTGCGACCCAACGCACGCACAACGGAAAACCTCAGCAAACCACAACAAAAAAGTGATTTCTAGATTAAAGCGCACACATTAAAACACACACACACCCTCGCAAACGCACATGCGAGCATGACTGAGAGCGCGAGTCATGATCAAAAAAAGGACTCTTTTTCTTTCTTTCTTTTCCCTCCCCCTCTCCGTTTTCTTGACTAATAACTGGACCTTATTATATAACACATCCGCACCAGTGCTTTGGAGAAGCTGAGCTGCAGGGGAGAGCATATCAAAAATCCCGTTAACTTAAGCACAAGAGAAAAAGACTCTGTTTCTTTTCTCTCTTTGCCCCCATCCCACGTTTTCCGCCTGCAGTACTTCTTCATTCCTTAGCTCAGACACACACAAAAAAGTAGTAACCCTAGAAAAAAAGAAAAAGTGATTTCTTTGTTTCTCTCTTCAAATCTCGTTTGTGCCAATGCCTTGCGCTTTAGTTCCTTCTTTCACTTTTTTTTTTGGGTACAGACCTTTTGTTCATATATTTATGTATTGATAGTGCTTTTGCTGTCTTATTGGTTTTTTTTTTGCTTTCCCACTTAGGCTTTTATTTCTTCATTTCACTCATTAATACGCCATTTTACCTTCATTTCCTTTCATTTCGTCTCATTTCTGATCTATTATTATTATTCCACCTTAGAAGTAGCCGACTTGCGTAGCGCAAGGTAGTATTCTTTTGCGCGTGCTGCAAAGAAAAAAAGACGGACAAGGGTAGTGTGTGTGTATTAGAAAGGAAGGAAACTTTAGTGGTGTGCGTGCTGCTTGAATCGACAGTTTCCCTTTCTCCTTTTTTTTTTCGAGCATACGTCGACTTTTGTAAATCCTTTTGCATTCCTGGTATTTACGTTTACTTCATTCAAAAAAAAAAAAGAAAGAGACAAACAGAAATGTGTTTTCTGGAACTGCCGTATCAATACGCACAGTAGAACAAGGCCTTGATCTCCGTTCGCTTCGTTTTGTCGAATACACTGTGTGCAACCAACGGAGCTTCTGCTCGTTGGCGCCTATTCTTGATGTAGGGAGAGAGCACCTCCACTACGTTTCAGAACCGCGCTCGTTTTTGTTAGTGCACCGTCATGGCTGTGAATGCTCCTCCACACAGAAACACACACAGCCACACACACAAAACGTCCGCGGTGCGGTGCAGCTCCATGAGAAGTGTTACAGATTTGCCTTGGAAATGCCTGCTACGGGATGATTAAAAGCGTTTTCTCCATGCGGACCTGTGCCACCACTACTCGTCTCCACCTAACCCCCTTTTTTTTTTGGTTTTTATGCTTACAACTTCCTCTGCTCTCCACTTCATTAGGAGTTACTATACACATACACAGCGAGTCACTGCACAACATACAAAAGAAGAGGAAGCTGGAATCTCATTTATCCTCCTCTTTCCCGTTCATGCAGTTCGCGTCCTAAACATCTGTGGCAGTCATAGAATAGTGCCTACCTTCTGCTTTCAAACCTGAGACGGAAAGGCGGAAAGAAAAAAAACGCCAGAAGCAAAGCAGCCAAACAGAGCACTTCAAGTTTTAGCTTTCCCCTTTCATCCCCAAGCCCAAAAATCTTCGCTGCTCCTTCCTTAAGCGTCCGTCTTTTGCACCGTCATGGACAGTAAGATTCTGTACACAAACGATGACGCGGAGATTCAGTGCGTGGCAGTGAAGTCCATTGAAACGGTCAAAAACGCGATCAGCAGCAGCAGCACCACCACCACCACCCGTCGTTCCGCTGAAACGGAGCCGCAGCGCACGCCTCTCTCCTCCGCAGACGAGGTCGTCTTTCTCCTCCCACACGAGAGCCTCTACTCGTACCTGTACATCGGCGCAGCGAACGGCACGCTCATCGCGCTGCGCTTTCAGATCTTCCTGAAGGAGCTCGCCGTCCCGGGTGGCGGTCTGACCTACGAGCACCGCGTCGCACTCGAGGCGCAGAGCAAGGCGTCTATCACCGTGTCGACACCCAGCGAGGCGGCTGCCGCGGTCGGAAAGAAGCGCGCCGGCCGCTCGCCGACCAGCACCTCCACACCAGAGGCAGCCACCGCAGCCGCCACGGCAGACGCGGCAAACAGGTCGGCACTGCGAGGCGTGCGTGCCATCCACGCGCCTGTTCACCTCCCGTACATCTTCCTCCTCGTCCACGACCGCTTCGAGGTGCATGAAGACGACACACTGCAGCTGCTGGAGCCGGCGTACACCGCACCGCTCGACTTGACGGATGCGGTGGTGTTGCTGATGTGCGCTGGCGAGGAGCAGAGTCTGACCTCGCGCCAACGCCGCCCACCTGCTTCACCTGGAGTCGTTAGTGCGTCGGCGGCGAATGACGTGGACCTCTCTGCCCCTGCTGCCCACTACGCGCTCCTCCTCGAGGATTGGGTGGTGGTGTTGGTGGAGTGCACGAAAGCCGCCGCAACGCGGCTCGCCTTCGTGGACGGTGCGGCGGAGGCCGTTGGGTGGAGCAACGAGGATGTGGCAGAGATGCCCCACGCTTCGCTGGCTTCCTTGGCTTCTCAACCCGAGGCACGACAGGCCTTCGCGGCGCGGCGCACACGCGTCGTCGAGACGCTGCTCCCGGTGCACCCGAACACGTCCACGATGGCGTGGTGCGGCGACGTCCTCATCACCGGCTCACCGGACTACTACTGCCTCTACGACACGCTGCACGGGACGGTTTTGTCGCAGCTGGAGGTGGGCCCGCTGCTTGGCGGCTGCCCACCCTACACGGCGTACATCCGCGGCGCGGCGGTAGACCCGAGCCGGGCGGGATTTGAGCTGGCGACGGAGTCGGCGGAGGTGTGCTCTTACTCGGGCGGCAGCTCCGACGGCGCCAGCAGCAGCAGCAGCAGCACTAGCAGTGCTTCCTCCTCTAGAAGTACCAGCAGCAGCAGTGACTCGGGTGGCAGTGGGAGTAGTTGCTCGGAGGAGACGCGGTCACGTGGCAGTTGTGCGCCACCGAACCGAGCAAACGCCCGAGGGTGGCCCTCCGCGCTGGTCTTCCGTCTCTGTGATGGTCAGCTGCACGTGTGCGCTGGCCCAGGCCGCACCGACCTCACCGCCGCCGCCCCCATCGCCGGTGCCTTTGGTGGTGTACAGGAGGTTCACAGCTGCCCACCTTTTCTGCTGTGCCAGCGTGGCGGTGGTGGGGAGGATGGCGCGGCACCCGCAGCGGCACGCGCGCAGACGCCGTCGTCGTCGTCGTCGTCGCGGCTCCGCGCCTCGCTAGCTGAGCTGCGGCGTGCCTCGCAGCAACTGTCCGCGAAGCTTGCCGAGTCCCGCCGGCCGGCGCAGCAGTGCGAGATGCTTCTTTTTTCTTGCCTAGACGGGCAGCCGTGGACGGCGCCGGAGGTGGAGCCGGTCAGCTTCATGAGCGTCAACCTGCGCGGCGTGCGGGCCTTCCCGCTCGGCCTGCTGGGCGTCTCACGGCACATGGTGGAGGCCCTGCTGTGGAAGCCGTTCGCGGTGCAGCTGGAGGATCAAATCGAGACGGGCCACTACGCCCGCGTGCTGCGCTTCGTGTCGCAGTGCTTCCGCGGGTCGGAGGCGGCGCGGCGGGTGGTGCTGCGACGGGTGTGTCAGGCGAGCGCCACGCGGGCGATGTCGCGCCACCGCTACCGCGTGGCTTTCTACTTTTACACGCTGGCGGAGACGGGCGTGGACAGCTTGCTGCGTCTGTTTCCGGAGCTGCAGCGACCATCGACAGCGTCGCCGTCCTCCGTCGGCGGGCGGCGCCAGAGCAGCAGCAGCAACTACCTCGCGGAGGACGGCGACGTTGCCGTCTCCAGTTCCCTCGGCGCTGCAGGCGGCGCAGGGCTCCAAGACAAAGGCAAGAGCGGCTCCTTTGCGGAGCGGTACTCGCGGCAGTTCTCCTACACGTCGCACGCACCCTACCGCGCGCTCTACCGCATCCTCATCTCGCAATTCTTTGCGCTGGTGGCGTCGGCAGCGACGACAGACAACTCCGCAGTCAACACGCCGGCGTCGCCGGATGCCGCCGCCGCAGAGACGAGCCACAGCGCCGACGCGTCTCCCTTCACCAGCGCCGTCCACATGCGCAGCAGCTCCGTCGGTGGTGGTGATGGTGATGGTGTTGGTGCTGCACCGTCACACGCCCACAGCACAGATGAAATCGCCGGCCTGCACCTCAGCGTCCCCGTCACGCCGCCTCCCCGCACGCCTTCCGCCGTAGTCTCGCCAGCGGCGACGACGGCAGGGACGGCGTTCGCCACGCCCTCGCAGCCCGCTACACCGGCCGCCGCGTCACACGCGGCAGTGCTGAGTCCATCCTGGCCGGCGTCGCCGCTCCTGCACAGCGCGTCCACCGCTGCTGCCCTCGCCCGCACGCGTGCCAACGTGGAGTTCGCCCTCTTCTGCCTCTTCGCCATCGACTGCGCCGGTGCACGGCGGCTGCGCACCACCCGTGACGAGCTGCTGCACTTTATGGTCTCCGTTCGCACGCTGCACCCGGAGGAGTGCGCCGGCGTCGTGACGGCACTCGGTCTGCCAGCGCAGTCGCTGCTCACCACGATGCTGCTGGCGGCCACAGGCGACTACGACGCGGCCCTCGCGCGGTGTCAGACGGACGGCGACGTTGCTGCGGCTGGGGCGACACTTGCCATGTACGCCCGCACCACCGACGCCACTGCGGCGCGGCTGGAGAAGCTGTACCACCTGCACCTGCCGTGGATGCTGGCGGCCGACCCGCCCACCGCGGTGCTGTTGCTCACCACACCACCGCAGTTTCCAGGTGAGAAACCCGGGCCTGCGGTGCTGCTGCCGATACTGTTGACCGTCGGGGGCACGGTTCTGTTGGACTACCTGAGCTACCTCATCAACACCGAGTGCAGCGTAGAGGCTGGCGTGCATCAGCTCTACGCCACCCACCTCGTCCGCACACTGCAGACCCTGCGCGACGAGTGGGGATTGCAGGGGTTTGCCAGCGCCGAGTTGGTGCGGCAGACGGTGCGGGGGCGGAGACAGGGCTGGTCGGCCATCTCCGCCGTGCCTTACTCTCTTTCCTGCAGTGCAGCCCGTTTTACGACAAGGAGCGGGTGCTCGCAGCGCTGGTAGAGGCAGACTTGCACGAGGAGCAGTGCGTCGTCCTCGAGGCGCTGGAAGACCACATCGGCGTGCTCACAGTGCTGGTGTACGCCATGAAAGACATGAACCGTGCCGTGCGTTACTGCGAGTCGCACTACACGCAGGACCGCGCACACGTGCAGCAGTGGCTGCCGCTGGCCGACCTGCTCCCGAAAGCGGGCGGCAGCCCGACACAGGTTGGGTTTCCCACTTCCTCGGCGACGGCGGGTCCGCTGTCTCACGCAGCGGCGAGCGGCGTGGTGGATGATCCGCTGTCTGCGCACCCGACCACGCCGAACCTCTTTGCCGAGGCAGGGTCGCCGTACCCTGCGCCGTCCGATGCGAAAGAGCGACCGGCCAGCACGGTCGATAACACCCTAGACGTGATACGCTTTCCCAGCCGTGACTGCCACCGCGTGGCGTCGAGCGAGGCGGCGGCCATGGCGCACTACACACACGAGGCGACGGTGGCTGCACAGGCGGCGTCTCAGCCGGACCGCCGCCGCAGCACCGCCGCAGCGGATGGAGATGGCGTGGGCGTCGAGGATGCCGCGATCGCCGTTGCGCCGCCACACGTCGCTGCCTGGCACCCCGTCATGCGCTTCAACCAGTACCTGCACATGCTGCTGCACGTGTTGCTCGTCCCACCGAGAGGCAATGCCGTTGCGCTGGCAGAGATTGTCTGGCTGCTCAGCACCCATTCCCCCTACATGAGCCCGCGACTCGTGCTATCCTCGCTGCCTGGCGACGTGCCGCTGTCGCACATCGCCCCCTATCTCATCCGCGCCTTCCAGCGACTGGAGCTGAATCACCAGGTGGTGCGCATGGAGTCTGCGGCAGTGCAGAGCGCACTGGACGATGCCGTGCGGCTCCACGTGACGCTGCAGCAGCGCTGTGTGTGGATGGACGACCGCCGCCGCTGCGTGGTCTGTGGGGAGCTGCTTGACCGAGGCGGGTTGGTGGTTGTCTTTCCAAACTTGAAACCGGCGCACTTTCGGTGCCACCAGGACGGCACACTCGATCCAGAGCGTGCCGTCCCTTTTCTGAGCAGCGTGATGTAGAGCCGTGTTGGCGCGCAGGATACATGTGTGTGCGCGTGGGCACGAATGTTTTTTTTTCTCCTTTTCTCTTTTGCGTGTCAGTGACGTTTCTTGGATAGATGAAGATGCCGTTCTGCTGTCGTGGAAAGACGATGGGGAAATACGCACACGTGATACAACATTTAAACAAGAAGCACACGTGCCGATGAACAAGCAGCTGAATAGTCCTCTTCACCGATCTGGTCCTCCGCCATGCACCCAACCCTCCATCAAGCGTGCAATTCTCCGATCACCGACAGATTTTGCCTGCTTTTATGCTCTCATGGCCAACATTCTTACGGCTTCAACTTTTCATGCAAAAAAAAAAGCTGTAAGACTTCTTTGTCCTCCTCAACACATTCTAGTGCTTCATTCTATTGCCTCTTTCTCTCTTTCCAAACACAAACAAACAAAAAACTTCCTTTGCGCTCCTCCACAGTCAAGGCCGTAACCATCGTCTCCTTTCATTGAAGCATCACTTCTGTACCCTCCCCTCCACCCAAACATCCACAGCCTCGTCGCAGTCCCGCAAACAAAACCGCACAGGCCTTCCCCCTAAAAAAAAATACCTGTTCACAAGCAAGCAGGTTTCTCGAAGAACATACACTTGCATTCCGTCAGTCCCATCGAACACCATGTTGTGGCAAGACCGTGCTTACCTCGCCGCCGCCGGCGCCGGCGCCGTGCTCAGCGTTGCACACTACCTCGCCACCGTCCAGTCCGTCACCTCAAAAGTGCCGCTGCACTTCAACTTCCTCGGTGTCCCGGATCAGTTTGGTGCACCGTGGGCATACGTGCTTTACCCCTTCGTGACGATCGGCATCTGCGCCGCGGCCGTCGCGACCACCCGTAATCCGTCCATCGCCTCCGCCCTGCCCCCGAATTCAGTGGAGCAGATCGCCACCCGCGCCTCCCTGCTGTGCGGGTACGTGGCGATCTTCGCGTGCCAAGTCTACGCCACGCGCATCGCTGACGGGCGTGCAAGCCAGCTGCCGCCAGCCGTGCTGGGTGTCGTGTATGGCGGCCTCGGCGCGTCGGTGATGGCCGCACTCGCGGCAAAGTACCTTTTTTAATTGTCAGAACACACATTCTCCCCCCCCTGTTTTTTCGTTGCTTCCTCTTGCTGATCCGAAGAGGCGAGTTTTATGGGGCTTTCTTCTCTCGAGCTGCATTCATGAACTACCCCTTCACTTTTAAACAACCTTGCTCCCTTCGTTCACAATTTTCATGCTTCCAAGTTTTGTCTTGCCTTTTTTTCTTCAAATTGTCACAGTATCGAGTCCCTAACACTTGCATTATCAAAAAGCTTCGCGTGCTTTCTTAGTTCGTTTTCTAGCTGATTCATTTTAGTAATAAAAAAAGCAAAAGCACAAAGAAACTGAGCTAAACGAGCAAAAGAGCGCTCCTTTTTTTTTTCTTAAAAAAAAAGAAAGCTGGCGACGGAAGCTGCGATGCATCAACAGCACGATCGGCTGCTTCTGTCAATGGTGGCGGTGGTAGAACACTGTAATGTGATGCAGGCGGCGATTGAGACACACACACACACAGTGAATCACCTTCTGCATCTCGCATCGTCTCTTTCCTCTATCCTGTGCAGGGACAGTTTTTTTTTTTTTGAGGGAAATAAAAAGTATCTTTTAACGTTCTCCTGCCAGCTTCACGAAGGAGCGGGATTTCTTTACTACTACTACCACTACCCTCCTTCTCTTGCTTTTTTTTCTTCTTTTATCTTCTCACTGCCCACCTGATGCTCTCCAATCCGCACGTACGACCAACGGATGCTTCGCACTTGCAACGCGCGCAAGTCAAGGTCAGAACAACATCTCCATCTTCTTGAACTAGACACTTCCACAAACACCTTTGCTCTCGAAAACCCCGACGGCCACTCATCTCTTTTAATTTCCCTTGCTTTTTTTTTCTTGCGCGCACTACAAACGCTTTTTTTTTCCTCCTTGCTCTTTTTTTCTTTCATTCTCTACAGCTTCTGCTGAAGGAATACTCAAACTCTACCTGATCCTTGTTTTTCAGCCTCCGACACTTCGAATCAAATGAGCGACGCTGGAGATGATCTACTGCCGCAGCGGCGCTTCCGCAGCGTCACCGAGGACAACGAGCTGTCGCCTGGCCTGGTGATCCGCCTCTCGTACGCCCTGTATCTCTTTGTGTCCCTGCTGATCACGATGATGATCAAGGGGCTCATGAGCTCCCTTTTCGAGCACGTCAGTTTCTTGGAGCGCGGCTGCGCGCTGACGAGCAACGGCGTGGTGCAGGCGGCGTGCGGGGCGGAAATGCTCATCTACCGTGTCAGCTTTTCCCTCGTCGTGTTCTTTGTGGCGCACTGGATCTCGGTGTCTGACCTCACGTGCTGCATCCGCAGTAAGGACCGCGCCGAGCTGCAGAAAGACTTCTTCACGGTGAAGACCTTTCTGCTCGTCCTCATCTTTGTCATCACCCTCTTCATTCCGAACGGCTTCTTCACGATCTACGCGTACATCTGCCTCATCTGCTCCGCCTTCTACCTCCTGATGAACGTTGTGTTTCTCGTCGACTTCTCCTACCAGTGGAGCGATGACTGGGGCGAGCGGGCGGACACGAACAGCAAGTGGATGTGGTACCTCCTCGGCATCGCGGTCGGCAGTCTGGTGCTCGCCATCGCCGCCACCGTCGCGTCCTTCGTCATCTACGTGCCGCACTCCGATTGCAACTACAACGCATGCGCCATCACGACGGTTCTTGTTGGCGCCCTCGTCTACATTATCCTCTCCATCTACGTCCCGCACGGCTCCATCGTACCGAGCAGCATTGTCTTCTTGTACACGAGCTGCATCCTCTTCTTCACGCTGCGCACGACGCAGAACGACTACTGCAACCGTATGGCGGGAAATGAGAGCAGCACTACCTATGCGCTGCTGCAGGGTATCGTGACGATGGTGCTGACGTGCTTCACGCTTCTCTACAGCGTTGTGGCGGCTGGCGGCAGCGGGGCGGCGCTGAACATCGGCGGAACGACGACGGCGACGAGGAGGACGCGGATGAGGCGGGCCACCTCTCCCACTACATGTTCTTCTACGGCATCATGATCTTCGGCTCCATGTACCTGGCGATGCTCGGCAGCAACTGGCACGTCAGCGGCGGCGGCCAGGACACGCTGACGAAGAGCGTAAATCTGGCCTTCTGGGTGCGTCTGTCCACGGTGTGGGCGGCCATCTTCCTGTACATCTGGTCGCTGGCGGCGCCGTACACGTGCTGCAAAGGCCGCGACTTCGGCTTTGCCATCGATGAGGACTGGGTGTAGTTGGATGTACACGCGCTTGCTGCACAACCCGGCAAACGGAAAAACACCGCTTTCCCCATCTTCTTTTTTATCCTGTTCTTCTTGCTTCCCTTCTTTTTTTTTGTCGGAGACAGCTTCTGTTCTTTGTGCACTTGATGTTTTTCTCTTTTTCCCTCATACATTGTTTCGTTCTGTTTCCGCTGCGTTTCTCTATTTCGCTCTCCACACCGCACTCATTGACGTTTGCCCGGCGTGCAGGCAAAAAGATACAAATAATGAAGGTGGTAACAACTCCCACAACTATCTGTGTAGTCCAAATGCACGCAACGTGCGGCAGAGGTGCCGAACAGCTGCCGAGGGACCTCTTGTCTGCCTCCTCAGCTCCTTTCACTCTCTCTGCCAAGAAAAGGTGGTGGTGCTGCCTTTTCTTTGTGGGACGTGTGCTTCAAAGATGATGTGAGGCAGATCCTTAGTTGTGAAGTCACTGGCGATAGTGTCATGGGCTGCTCCATACAACAGCACACTTGCAGTGCTACAGCAGTGCACGTGTATTGTTTCTTTGCAAGGCAAGAATAGCGTTGTCTCGTTCTCCGGAAGCGCAAACACTGTGTTCTCCTCTTCCACTGCGTCTTTTTCGCTCCTTCACTCTTTGACATCCGTTCTCTTGTCTTTCTGTTTTCTTTTTTTGTTGCCGATCCGCCTCTGCAAACGCACACGTAGAGAACGAAAGCAACCGAGAGAGAATTGATAGCGTCAGCGTAGTCTCACAAGAACTGTTTTTCTGCTTAAAAAGTGATTGTTTTAGAAGTTGCCGTCCCTTCACTCTTTTTCTTTCCCTTCCGAAAGCCTTTTTTTTTTGCCTTCGTTCCTGCTTGCTTTATAGGTTCCTTGTTCTCCTTTTCTTTTTCCGATTCGTGCACGGCAATCTACATACACTGTCTTCGTCGCTACTCTGTCTTCACAAGTCATTACCTTGGAAGACAGGTGTATCTCTGCAACGGAGAGGTCGGTAGGGTTTTGAGGAAAAGCAGGTTGATCAACTTCACTTTACACTTTCGCAGCTGGTTTTTTGTCACTTCTTCCTGGTTCTGTGAGAAACGCATCTTGACGGTTTTCTTCCTTCCCACTCCCCATCATTTCCACGCTCGTGAAAGAGTAGTAGCCACCGTTCTTTTTTTCCTTTTTTTTTCAACCACCGTAATTGCTTTTCCCTTTCATCGCAAACGCCTAAGAGTAGTTGAAACTAACATATATAATAAGGAAGAGCACTGTCTTCACATCCCTAGTTTAATTGAAGAGGAAGCAATAAAGTGACGATCACCACAACAAACACCTGTTAAAACACGTTTTTTTTTCTCGTCCTTATTTTCTCTTTGATGGTTTGCGGAGAGCTTTATATTTACTAACCGGTTCCCTTTAGCTCTTTGTTTTCCTCCTTCACTCTGTAGTCAAGCAAAGCGCGAAGGAATTCACAACCGCTGAGTCACCACCACCACCACCACCATGGCGCTGAACTTTACGAAGGCCTCGACCCAGTTTGTGCGCAACTTGGTTGAGCTCGGTGTGTGCGAGAACGTCGACTGCCTCAACGCCTACCACCCACCAGCGGGGCTACACAGCGGCAGAAGTGTCGGCGCGGCGCAGCGGCCCAAGTCCCTCTACGCCGCCGCCACCGCACCGACAACGCGGCCGATACTCGCCGTGGATGTTCCGCGGTGGCTGCAGGCCCTCGACAGCGAAGAATTCCCGCTGACGGAGGTGTGCCATCAGCTGAGCAGCTCGGAGTTGCAGCTGAGCCAGTCGCTCGACAGCTTCATCGACGAGCTCTTCTCCAGTGCCTCGCACCGCTACGGGGTGCAGCTGGAGACCCTGGTGCGTGCACTGCGGCTGCTGGAGCGGGTGCAGATGGCGAACATCCGTGCGCACCAGCAGGTGCTCCTCTCACAGCCCAGCCTGCGCAGCAGCCACACAAGTAACGCAAACAGCTACGGCAGCGACGGCAACGCACCGAGCGCAACGCTGACGTGGTCGCAGGCCCCGACGCTGCAGCCTCGCGTGGTGCGGGAGGCACCGACGCCCAGCGGATCGCTGCTGCACGCCGCGAAAATGGCCACGCCGCAGCTCGGCCCCTGCGCCTCCGCGCCGGTGCGCATTGCCACCACTGGTGCCGCGGCCTCCTCTCCTGCGCTGTCGTACTCGCCTGTGGGCGGACGGTCTCAGCCGTGCCACTGCCCGACATCTACAGCGCGCGGCTCGACTGCCTTCGACAACAGCTCCGTCTCCTCCGGCACCGTTGGTCCACTGACGGACACGGAGCGGCTGAGCTATGGCAAGGGCGGCGGTGCACCGGCGTCCTCCTCCCTGACGAGCTGGTGCTTGCCACCGAAGTCGCCATGTGAGCTGTCGATGTCTTCTGCCGCTGCTGCTGCTGCTGCAGCTGAGTCGGTGCCTGGTCCCGTCGATCTGCCATCATTGTTGAACCGCCTGCAGCTCTGCGCAGCGTGTTCCGTCTCGCGTGTCTTCACGCTGCAGTACTACAATGTGCACCTCCTCCTCGCCGCCTGTCTGGCCCTGAGCATCAGCATCAACGAAGTGGCGGTGATGGACGCGGTGCCAGAGGACGCGATGATGCACCAAATTGCGGCGATGAGCCGCTGCACCGACCTGCCGCTGCAGATGGCGGTGCGAGTTGTGTGTGAGGCGCTGGGCGGGGAGCTCTGCGTCTTTGACAGCGAAGTGGATGCTCTGGTTCGCCGGCTGAACATCGTCGAAGCGTGCGTCTTTACCACCGAGGGGCTATAGAGAGTCGGGAGAGAAAGGAAAAGAAGATGGAGTTTCGAACATGCAACTACGTTGAAAACTTTGAATTTCAGCTTCTTTTCCCGCCTCCCCCCGGTTTTTTGTATGCCTTCATGATGCCATACGTTTCTTGCCCTCTAGTTCGTGTGCCTTCGAGCTTTCATCTTTAAATGGCCTCCGCTTTTTTTTTCCTTTTCTTTTCTTCTTTTCTGTGAGTGATGCTGTTCATTGTTTTTTTCTCCTTCTGCTATTCTGAGGTGACGTTCTCCTCAATCCATTTTTTCCGTGCTCTTCCTTTTTTTTTTTTAAGCACAGACGAACGTATCGCAGCGTCTTTTTCTTTTTTTTTTCGTTGCTGGCTTGCCTCTAGCCGGTTTTGCTGATCCCAAGTTGCGGAGCGAAACGAAAAAAAAAAAAAAAGCAGACGACTTCACAAGTAGCCCGTGCCCTACAACGTTGTAAACAGAACCTTTCTTCGATCCTTTTTCACTTTTTTTACTCTGAACAGCAGATATCACTTCACAGCTACATGTTGTACTTTTTATTTTCCCTTTTCTCGTGAAATACTAAAGTGCGATGATTACTTACATTGATAGCTTGTGCAGAGCGTTTCATAGCAGCGAAGCAGGCGAAGCACCCTTTTTTTTCTGTTCTCCAAATAGGGTGATCAATGTCTATATAGATGAGTATATACATAATACTGGTTGACGCCAGAAGTGCAAAGACACGGTTTTTTTTCTTTTTGCTTTCCTGTGCGAATGTCATGAGTGAGAATAGAGTGAATAAAAGAGCTACATGTTTCAACGCTACTACATTCTGCTCCTCCACACTCTGACATCAGCATTGCTTGTCTGTCCCTTTTCTCTCCCGTGCTCAACAGTCCTTGCACCAAACAACTCGTCTCAGTTGTTCTTGATCCCCTCGATGCCGCCTTGCAGCTCCCAGCTGCTTCTTATGTCTCTCTTTTTTTTTTGTTCCTATCTATGATGACGTTACTCGTGCACAACAACGAAACGAAAAATTGACAAAAAGAAAAGCTCGGTGTTTTTAGCAATGCTGCCCGAGAGGAGATGCTAACACGGGCATGACATGAAAAGCACATGAGAAGAGTGTACCTGTCTTCAAAGTGCACTCTCGATGAGAAAGAGCAAACAAAATGTGCTGTAGACTACTAAAGCCTCTACAGGCAAAGCGTGTTGTTGCTAGTCGTGCGCTTTGCTCTCACTCTTCCCTCTTTCACATCTGATTTTTTTGCGTCGGCGTGGGTCACAAGCGCAAGGGCTGATCCGGTTAATAGTGTTTTCACATAGGGAAAACAAAAAATGAAAGCACTTGCTGCAACGTCGCGGGCGGTCGGGACATCTGTGTGTGGCACAGCACTCGGGAGTGTTCTGCACCACCACTCGTCGTGCACTTTTTTACAGGGGTATTGTCTGCAGTGCTCTCTGCAGCGCGCACCGACATCTACACAGCAACAACGTCACCTCTTCCGGCTCTTCTAGAACAGACAACACCTCGACAGGCTTTACCAACACGGATGGGTCTTTTCGCTCAACTGAGAGATCGTCAGGCGCGTCAGTAGGTGCCTCCGCGTCTGCCCCGCCATCGTCCACCACCACCATGATAGGTGCCACTGCAGCATCACCAGCATCACCGTCTTTTCTCCTGTTGAAGGCGGCCGACTCCTTTGCTCAATCTCGCATGAAAAACTACGTGCAACGCATCCTCGCCACGCCTGCCCCAGAAGGGACAGATGCAGCCGCCGCCCTTCAGGCTAGTAGTAGCACATCCACCAGCAGCAGCAGCGGCGCACCGGCTGATTCCAGCGTTTTCGACGTCGTCGCCCGTCGGCTCACCGAGGAGGAGAAGGCACGGGCGACTTCGTCCCTGGGGTTGGAGATGGCCTACACGGCGTCTTTTTGCTTTCCAGTGGACGTCTTTGTGGACGACAGCCTGCGGCGACGTTACATCGTGGCAACTGGCGTGGCTGCAGACGCGAAGATGTCCGTTGTGGCCGCCTGCATGCACGCCGAGCGTTGCCTCGACGCGCTGCGTATTCCCGTTTTCACGTCGCAGCAGCGGCAACGTCAGCGAGCATTGCAGGCGGAGGCGGAGGGCCGCACTGCGGCGGAGGTCAGCGACGTGCCACGGGAGCTGTCTCAGGTAACGTTGCCGGCCCCAGTGGTGTTGCCTTCCAGTGCCGCGGCGTCTGCCACGCAGCGCCTCGCCTCTTTTCAACCGAAACGCGACGCCGTCCGTGGTGCTTCTTCGTCGCGTTCGCTGTTGTCCGGTGATGCTGGTCGTGAGCGTAGGGGCGGCAGCGCAGGCAGCTCGGCAGGACGTCACCTGAAGAGTCGGTCGCCGCACAAACACCCACGGCGCCGCTTCGACAACTTCACAGCTCGCTACAGCAATGACAGCTTCATGCGGACGACGCTGAAGGAGCTGGCGGCGCTGCAGTCGACGCTCTTCACCCACAACCGGCCGGTCGGCGAGGACGGCAACTACGACGACGACGGCGCCGGTTCCGGACAGGAGGCCGATATGATGATTATCACGCCCGACGAGGTGGCCATCTTACAACCGGAGTTGCTGCCCCATGGAGGAGGGACAGCAGGCGGTGGCAGTGGTTGTAGTAGTGCAGACTACGTTGACGCAGGCACCAGCAGCAGCACGTGCCGCCGTGGTGACACCGCTGCCGCCTCCCCGTTTCCGCATCGCTCGATGCCTGCGCGCGGCTCGCACAGCCTCATGCTGGAGCGCAACTTGAAGCTGCACGAGCACAC
Organism: Crithidia acanthocephali; assembly: GCA_000482105.1. Lineage (NCBI taxonomy): Eukaryota > Euglenozoa > Kinetoplastea > Trypanosomatida > Trypanosomatidae > Crithidia > Crithidia acanthocephali. The sequence continues at coordinate 2,766 of AUXI01000465.1, read as the reverse complement.
CACCTCCGGGCAGGTCGCACTGGATGAGGCAGAGGGTGGGTTGTACGACTTGGTGGAAGGAGCTCCCGGGGAATGGCACTGCGAGCCGGAGGTGCCGGGGTCGTGGTGTCTGCGCGACATCTACGCGGCGAAGCGCGTGAACGACTACCTGGTGCGCACAACTGGCCACACGTTCGCGGACTCCGTCACGACGCACTTTTCCGAGGAGGACACTTACGTCTACATCGAGAACAAGGCGCACTACGCGCACGAGATGCGGCGGTGGTACATCGTCACACTCAACCTGACGGAGATCAACCTCTGCGCCACCGGCAAGGCGATGTCGCAGACCGGGGCGATGGACCTGTGTGCGATGCACGCGGAGCTGCTGCTGCAGTGGTTCGGCATCCCGCTTTACGCCAGCCCGCATGCTCAGGCGCGCTACTACGACGCCTGTCTGAAGTGGGGCCGGCACGTCGCTGCCGCGCCGATCGACCCGTCCACGGTGGACGCGCAGACGGCACGGCTGCCGAAGCCGCTGAAGGAGCTGCAGCGCACGGCGCGAGCGCGGAAGCGCGGTGCGGAGCGCAACATGATGGAGAAGCTGCTGATGCTAAACCGCGCGGTTGTGAGCGCCTACCGCAAACACCTCGTCGAGACGGATCTCTTCCACACCGATACGTATGCGGAGCTACTCGCCCTCGCCGAGCCGTGCGTGCGGTCCTTCATGGTGGCGGTGCAGCACCCGTACGAAGGCGCCTACTTCAACTTGGTCTACCAAAAGAACTCGCAGATGCGCACGACGATTTACCTCCCACTGCCCGAGCGGTACGGCGTGCGCGGCGGCTACGCGATTGCCACCACCCCGCACCGCGGCGTCACCCTCTGCGCGCTCAGCGCCGTCGACGTCTTGTGTGCACTCGACGTCGTTCCGCACGTCTGCATGGCGCAGCCGCGGTGGCAGCGCATGATGGAGCTGCGCGACTCTCTCCAGCTCATGCTGCCGCCGTCGTACCTCTACGCACAGCGTCTGGCAACGGCGACGAGTGCGGCGGCTCGGGCGGCGTTGGGCCCGCCGCCGCTGCCGCCGCACCCGCAGCTGCGCTCGCCACCCGGCTATCGCGAGGTGCCAGGCTACTCGCCGAGTATACCACACCACGAGGCGGTGTGGCGCTTCATGCTGCTGGACGCGGATGTCTTCGATGTCATGCCGTCCCTGGCGACGCTGATGGCCAGCACCAGAGCACGCGGCCTGGCCGACTACCCCGTGATCCTCCAGTCGTTCATGGCAGAAGCCGCCGCCTACCTTTTCCACTGGCCACCGAATGTGCAGGCCGTTCACCGGCACATGTTGCACTACATCGGCGCGCAGCGCTTTCAAAACATCAACAGAGGCGTGGCAAATACCTTCTGGATGGAGCTGCCGTTGGATACGGCGGTGTACGGGAAGCGTGTCGCAGTGGGCCGCTGCATTAGCCGGCGTGGCGCGGAGCGTGCGATGTATGTCCACGCCCTGCGCATTCTGCGTGCGCTGAAGCTGCTGCCGTGGGATGTATTGGACGTGAGCGGACTGGTGCGAGAGGTGTACCGCGCCGATCCGCACGTCGCCATCCAGCGGGCGCGAGAGTGGAAGTGGCTCTGCGCGACCCTCCTCGACGGACGCGACGAGGAGCTCGATGCGAAGGTGGACCTCACCATCCCTGAGGCAGAGATTACACACGAGGTGGTGTCGAACAGCAGCTTAGCGATACAAAGGAAGAGCTTGGCGAAAGACCACGCCGCTCCAACGGATATGACGCACGTGTTGTCGCCGCATCCGGTCATGACGCGCGAGCTGGCCCTGCGCACCTTTCTTACAGGCTAAGACACGCGCAATGTAAGCGTTTCTTCCCATGTGGTGAACCACCATCGAAAAAAACGGGGAAACAAAGATAAGAGACCTCTTGCACTGTGCCTCGCCTCGATTCCAGCCTTTTCAGCATTGCGGGATGGCTTTCACATTAATAAAAAAAAACCGCGATGATAAAAAGAGATTATTTACAGGTAGAGCGACACTTTTGCGCAACTCGTCTACTTCTTTTTCCGGCAATGCGCGCTTCTCTTCACATGCCATGCAACGGCTTCAACACGGATATGTGCTTTTCGACTTTTCTTTTCCTCTCGAGTGCCGCTGTGCCTCTAAGAATCCGTCGAAACACTGTTGCTCGGGCTTCACTTACGCTTTTCTTCTTTTACCGTGTATTTTGCTTGAATATTATCCAAACTGTTTCCTTCCTACGCCCTCCAATCTTTCTCTCTCTCATCTTGCACATGCACGCGTGCTATATCTAACACACCGCCTGCCCATCGCGTTCTTCCCTCCTCTTTGCCATCTCCCCCTGTGCAGTTTACTTGGCACTTGATCACGTCTCAAATGGACTACCCGAAGAAGAACCAGGCGGCGCCGGCGGAGGGCCAGACGGTGCGTCTGACGATCACGTCGCGCAACGCCAAGGCTGTGGAGTCTGTGACGTCCCAGCTGCTGACGCGCGCGCGCGACGAGAAGGTGACGATCCACGGCCCCGTGCGTCTGCCGACGCGCACGCTGAAGATCACGACCCGTAAGACGCCTTGCGGTAACGGTACGAACACGTGGGACACGTTCGAGCTGAAGATCTACAAGCGCATCATCGACCTGCACGCGCCGACGGAGCAGGTGAAGCGCATCACGAGCTTCACGATGGAGCCCGGAGTGGACGTGTCCATCACGATCCTGGACCGCTAAGCAGGCATGCGTGCGTGCGTGCG
>AUXI01000464.1:0-19320 GCA_000482105.1 Crithidia acanthocephali | reverse complement strand
AGAAGAAAGAAATAGTGGAAGAAAAAAATGATAAAAAAAAGATTACCAAGTAAAAGAAGTGGTTTGGTAAATCGGTGGAAAGAAAAGTAGGCATAAAAAAGAAAAAAGAGTTGTAAAGAAAACTAGTTAAAAAGTAGATCACGAACACAAGCAGTTGGCTTATGTAAAAGAATGCCTTTGCCATGTCCAAGCGACGCTACTCACCTCCGCGCTTTGAACGTGTTCGGTGCTCAGGTTGCTTCTTTGTTTCTTCACGCGGCACACACTCACGAAACTGCTGTTCTCCATTCGTTTGCAATGCACCGCCTCTTGGCTCTTTGATTTTCACCGGTAACAGGCAACACTTGATAGCGGGAAAACACGAGAGAGAAGAGGACGGGTGCTACAACAGCAAAAAAGGAACAGTAGCTAGTGGTACGGCCTAAAAAAACTAAAGCAGTTTGAGCAGATCTACAAAACTTCCTCCTTATAAGCCTAACGAAACACGTCGGGGCAAAAAAAAGAACCTAGTTACAGAGACAAATTCAACGCAAAAAAAAAAGTAGCGTTGATGAGGGGAAAAAAAAACTTTGTTAGAGTGTTGATTGATAGAATTGGTGCGAGAAGAAAAGGAAAATAAAAAGTAGAGTTAGCTATTTGTTGGTGTCGGTTGACGAATCAAATTAGCTCTTGAAGTTTGGCTGTTGGGGATACAAGAAAAGAAAAAAAAAAGAACAGAAGTCAGACCTATGACAGAAAGTCACATTTAGTAATCACTCTACCCTTGCACAGCTTACAGCAGAGCAGACAAATGCAATCCGGCAGAGTGGAGTTTGATATCAGATTAATAGTAATAATAGTAATTAGAAACACTGAGGTAAACTGAAAGAGGAAATGCGAGAACAAAAGAAGAGTTTTCCTTGGTTTGTGGAAAGGGTGTTTAGGCTTGATACTTTAATGTGGAAATCAAGTGGTTAATACAGAAAACAAAACAAACAAACAAAAATAGTTTGTGTGCCTTCTTTAAAAGGACTTATCATTCTATTGTTTATTGCAATGCGGTCAAGCAAACAGAGAAGTGGCAGGCCTCTTCTCTGAAAGGGAACGAAAAGAGGTAAAAGGGGAATAGCAGCCGCCACAAGTCTGCACTCGTTATTTACTTCACTGGAATCAACAAAAAGAAAAAAAGAGCATTTGAAAACGCAGACAGGGCGTTCGTCAATGGGTGAAAAAGAAAACAAAGGCAAACAAGAAAGAAAAGAAAAATGGCAGCACCTGGGAGAAGAAAAAAGAAAAGGTTGTAGAACATTAGTCGAAAGACGAGTTGCAACACCTGTTTCATGCGAACTGTTCTCCAACTCGTTCTTTACTTCCTTCTCCATGCGATACTACCATGTCTTTGATGTTGCTTGGTTTCAGATCTCCCCCAGTGCAACCTGTTTAGACTGGTTTTCTTCTCACATCACTGTCTTCGACTTGCGTGCCTTCTCGTCCTCCGAGGCGTCGCCGTCCGACAGGTGCGATGGCCGCGACGGGTGGCTGGAGTCCGAGGAGGTTGTGAAGACGCTGGAGTCGCTGCTGGACGTGTCGTTGTCACGCGGCAGCACAATCTCCTCCACCTCGTTGCCCCGTGCATCCAGCGTGGCGCAGACGCGAGCGCTGGGCAGCAGCAGGAACGCCAGCGGCGTGATGAGCAGCGGTGCGACGATGTGACCCGTGATGATGAGCCACGGTGCGTTGTGGTAGTCACATTTGCCCTTGCCCTTTGTTGTGACGGGCCAGATTGTCTCCAGCAGCAAGTAGCCGATCGACGACGAGGTCGACAGTCCGAGGTGGTTGACAGCGTCCAGCAGCGCCAGCACCATCGCCTCCGACCCGCGCGGCGCCACACGCGACAGCAGCAAAAATGTGGGCATCCGCAACAGAAAATCGATCGTGTCGAAGATGATCGCATCACCGAAGATGTAGACCACCTGGTCAGGGATGCCGATGTACACGTTCCAGCGCTTGACGATGATGAGGTCAAACATGGAGATGAAGGGGATAATGATGCCGGCCGCACCCATGATGCCGCGGTAGCTGAAGTTCTGGCAGAAGTGGGCGAAGAAGATCACGGCAGCGATGCAGCCAACATTCCCGACGACTCCGTTCATGATGGTGTAGAACGTGTAGCTGAAGTGCGGTCCGTTGGCGAGGCACGAAGGCTTGGCCACGTAGAACGTGTTCAGCACGCCGGGGAGGCTGAGGTACACGACACTGAAGGCGTACGTGAACACCGCTGCCTTGGCGACCACCAACGGCAGCGTGAAGAAGGCGGCGGCGCAGATCACGACGGACACGACGACGCAGGCGTACATCATATCCCAGCGGGTGCCGAGGATGGTCACGACGGCCGTCACAACTACGGCTGCGGTCATCACGCAACAGTAGATGACCATCAGCCAGTTGTGCGTCACCACTTCAAGGTTGACCTGAATCGCACCCCACAGCACCGACTTCACCTCCGGCTCCTCGAAACCGTCGAAGTCATCGTCCTCGTCCTCCGCCACCTGCTCGCTGTTCATCAGCGCCGCCTCCTCCATGTAGCTGGGCTCGGTGGCGTGGGGGAGCTCCTTCTCTTTCGCAGCTTGTGCGTCACGCTTCTTCGCGATGAACTCCGTCTTGGCGTCCTCGACACGCGCGACGCGGTTCGGCTGCTCTCCGAAGAGGTTGAAGATGAACAAAAAGCTCAAGCAGAAGAGAACTCCCGCCGCCACGTACACACCAACCTGTGTAATGTTGTGGTCCGACAGCGGGCCTTGGACGGCAGCGCCGATCATTCCACCCACCTTGGAGGACGCCCAGGCCCAGCTGACGAGGGCCGCACCGCTCGCGGGGTTGCGGCGGATGCGACGGCTGTAGATGGCCTGCGCGAAGGTGTCCACGTTGACAAGGAACAAACCCGTCATGAAGGTGAAGGCAGCGGCAGACGTCGCACTCGACTCCTTCGCCGGCAGCAGCGCGTACAGCAGGGCAAACGCACCGCCTGCGACGGTGTAAAACACGCAGTACCACCGCTTCGTGTAGCCAAACAGCGCGAAGGTGTCCGCGACGGCGGAGAAGAAGGAGTTCACCGACCAGCCGAGCTCGTAGAGCGAAGACAGGCGCTGGTACATCGCACCCGACAGCCCGTAGCGCTCCGTCAGCATCGGCTGGATGGAGCGGCGCATCAGCCCGTGGCAGACACCCTTCACGAAGAGCCGCTCCACACAAATGGCGGCGACAAGACGCGGACTGTAGGCCTTCAGGATGGGGCCAAACAGCGGGACGTACTCAGCGCACGGTAAGGCGTCAAAGAGTTTCTGCGAGAGCGGGTGCACCTCCATCGCCATCATCTCCACCTCCTCCTCTGCCTTGGCAGTGTAGGATTCCGGCTTGCCCTTGACGACGGCGTCGCCGTCGGCTTCCTGCTTCGCGTAGTGAGACATGTCGAGGAACAGAAACGGAACGTTTTCCCTGGTGATTCTTCAGGAGGTTTCACAAAAAGGAGCTGCAGTGCACGAGAAATGGAAACAATTCCGTACGCTATTCGCCTTAGACGATGAAAGCACGAAAGAGAGAAAGAGAGAGGACAGAAATAGAGAAAAAAAAAAGAACAGTTTGGTGCGAGTGCAGAAGAAAATGCAGTTGTCTTTTGGTAGGTGCCGAGATGTTCTGACACGAGAAAAGAAAAAAAGACACGAGAGTGTTTGTTAGAGCTTTAAAGAAAAAAATAAAAAAAAAGGAATGTAGTTGTCTTAAGCAGCGAGACACTAGTTGTTGGTGTTACATGTTCGATGTTTGGCGATGTGCGTGTAGGAGCAAAGGCGGGGTAGCCGATTTGTGAGCAACGTAGAATAGTAGGAGGGCAGAGAGGAGAGACGAGTGTGGCAATGTACGGGGTAGCCTAATAGGATCCGGACGGCGTTACGAGAGTCGGCGGGTTCGTGTTCTTGAACACAGAAGCAAAGGACGCATTCTACGAGTCAGCCTTCCCGAGTCTAGTGGCCTACGGCACTATACAACACCTGCGACGGTGTCGGATGAACGAAAGAGAGGTGCGTCGGCAACGCAGAGCCTCTCTTCCAGCGCTTTGAACACTTCTAGTTTTCGTATTCTGTTGTTGTCATTGTTCACTTCGATAGCTAGTTTTTAGACTGCCAACCATGATGCGGCAGTACCTAGTACTTAAGTGGTTGTAATTAACAACACTTGCTCCTCCCGTTGGACGGAGGAAAACAACACAGAGACAAAGGAGGAAAAAAAAAGACAACGCTTGGGTAGGAATTGGAGAGGAGGGGTAGATGAAGAAGATACCCGCGAAGTTGCGCAGAAAGTTGGCTTAAGAGGTAACAAGTACGAGCACCTAAAGACGCTCGTGATTGATTAAGAAAGTCACAGGAAGAACGGTGCGAGAGGCAGAGTGCGTGCAACCGTCAACGACACGACGCCGCTCACAAGGCGGATTTCTCGTCCAGCAGCTTGTGGCATGCCTCTGCGGACTGGCAGGAGGCAAAGACGATCGCCTTAGGCAGGCTTGCGAACAGGTTCGTGATGTGGTGCTCCGCAGGATGACTGTAGACCCACACCGGGTGCGTCGAGCTCATCTTCGCAAAAGTGCCAACAAAGTCCTCGCGGAACACCTGCGTCTCTGACGCCGGGCGGCTGCTCGGCCCGTTGTTCTCCAGTGAGCCAAACGTCACCATCAGCGGCGCCACACGCGGCGTCTCCTGCCCGTCCACCGCAGCCGCCACCCACGCACGCTGCAGCGACACCAGCTCGAAATCGTTGAACCACACAGACGGGCTGGCGGCGATGAACTTGTGGAAGCTGTGCGGGTGGTTGAGGTACGCATGCATGACGAACAGCCCACCGAGGGAGTGACCAAAGAGAGACTGCTGCTGAACGTCCGTCGTGAAGCGCTGCCGCACCTGCGGCTTCAAGTCCTCCTGGATGAAGTGAAAGAAGTCCTCGGCGTGACCGAACTCGAACGGCGAGGCGGCCCGCTGCGCCTCTGTCGGCGCCGGCGTGAAGTCGCGCGCACGCTGGCGCTCATGGAAGGTGCTGCTGTCTGGATAGCCAATGGCGACGATCAGCACAGGCCGCATATCCGGGTGCAGCTTCCGTGGGTTGGCAATGAGCGCTGCCACGTCGCACGCGGTGTGGAAGAGGGCATTGCCGTCGAGGCAGTACAACACGGGGAAGCCGCCTTCTGGAGAGGCCTGACACGGTGCGAAAGTCTGAATGAGGTAGGGCACGCTGCGGCGCGTGCTGGTCAACGTGAACTGCGTGCGGTGCGACCACGCGTGGTGAGCATCGGTGTTCGACGTCATGTGCGATAAGGAAGATGCGTAAGAACAACGAAGGGGGTGGGTAGAGGTGCGTGGATGCTAAATGGTGGAGTCAAAGAGGGATCGAAAAGGGAAAAGAAAGAAAAAGAATAGAGGGAGAGAGAGAGAGAGGAGGAGAAAAGGGAGGAGCGTGAGGTAGACGGGTGAGAAGCACTGAAGTCGAAGACAGCGACCTTGCTTTCACGCCATTGGGACAAACGCTAGTTTCGGTGCATGGGTAAGGAGTTGCACTTACCATAGCGCACACACTCCGGGACAGCAAGTTGCACTTCACGCAGCAAGAAGAGAAAAACAAAAGCCGGCAGACGGTCAACAGAGGGCAACACAGCAAACGCAGTACTCGTGTGGTCTTAAGTTTCCGGCAATGATGATGCGCGTATTTGGCCGTTTGTATTTCTTTTTCGAGACCAAAACGTGAAAGTATGAGGAGAAAAAAAAGTTGGCAGCAAAAAATAAAGGTAGTTTGACTACCGATTCCGTAGCCGGCACGCGTGCTCTTCATAGCTCCTGCCTGCAGCTTCGCTGAGAACATACATTTCCCTCTCCAGCTACCGCAGTAAAATGAGACCTTCAGCAGCACACAGCCGTTTTAGTTGTTTTTTTCCCTCGTTTAAAGTTGTTTAGAGTTTGAAAAAGAAACGTAGAAACAAATGTTTAATAATAATAATTAAAAAAAAGGACATTTATCAAAGCAAAACACTTGTACATTGCTTCGCGAAGACAGTTGCAAACAAAAGGAGGACAAATTCGAAGGTCAAAGAAGAAGAAACACTCAGGTGCTTTCCTTCTGCGGACTCACAGTTATCTGGCAGTAGGATTCGCTTTTGCTAACACTGTGACAGTTCCTTCAAATAGACGTGCTTTGCTGACTTTCTTTATTCTCAAGTCTTATTTTTTTCCTTTTCCTTTGTTGCATGGTTTCTGGTTTTGTTCCTCACGTGCGTCTGCATCAGGAGTGATGTGATTTCGTGACCGAAGAAAACGCATTGCTTCTCCGTAAAATGACGTGCATCTACTACGTAGAAGAACGCCGCCTTTTCGCCTTCACTTCCCACTTTCATTTGAACAAAACAGAGTGTTTACCATCGATGATTGTCAGGACAGTAATGGATCTCCACCAGACACAGCACACAACGGAAAAAGGAACGACAGAGCAGAGAGAGACGGAGTCTTGGTACATGTTGAAAAGGACAGGAATGCTGGCAATCCGGAGGGTATTACTCTCGTAAAAGTCAAAAAAAAAAAAAGGACGAGCAAAGTACGGTCGCTTTCATGGCTGCAGAAAAGGTTGAAAGAGGAAAAAAAAAGGGGGCGCAATGAGAGAAGAGAACGACAAACAGAGAACGAGAGAAACGATCTTTTTCGAAAACAATGGAAAAAAAAACTTAGTGGAGGAAAAGACGAGAGAAAAACACTCAACGGTAGTTGAGCAGGTAAGAAATCAAGATTTCTGTTGTTATTGGCTGTTGGAAGAAGACAACAAAGCAAAATAATGGTGAAAAAGGGTGGAAAATAAAAAGAAGAAAAGGGAAGCTGGTGAGTGGCAATAAATAGATACCACACTAAGCCGTCAATCGAAGCTATTCCCGATTACTTGGTTAGACAAGAGAAGAAGACTTGAAGGTGTATCTCGAACTCGAAAGAAAAGAGGAAGTAGAAAGGAAACGAAACAGGTTTTTACAGGAGAAACGAAATATAACACCATCAGTGGTCACTTCCTTTACGTGATATGTACTTACTTCACTATTAAAAAAAAAAGAAGGGTTATTTTTGAATCTCACTAAAAGTGAGCACTTAAATGATACAATCCAAAGGGTGGTGTAAAAAGAGAAGAGGAGGAAAGGAAAACAAAAAGTCAGTTTTCTTTTGTGGTTAGGTACAGGGAGATTTTTCAACAACGAGAAGAGGGGTTTCTAAAAAGAAAGAAAAAAGCGGACAGCAGCTTTGGATGTCAAATGAGATCCAGCGCATTTGTCGGAGACATATGTCGAAGAAGCTGTAGTCGAGGAAACAACTCCTCCGCAGAAGGAGACGACACTCCGTGTGAGTTTGTGTATAGGCGTGGGCGTGTGTGTCTGTGCCATGACCTTAACGAGACGCCGGATGCGCGCCGCTGGAGGACGTGAGGTCGCTCTCTGCGGCTGCAGCAGCGCTCGCCATTTTCGTGTCCTTCGTCATGATGATCTCCGCCACCTCATCGCCGTTCTCGTCCAGCGTGGCGCAGACGCGAGCACTGGGCAGCAGCAGGAAGGCCAGCGGCAGGATCAGCAGCGGTGCAACGATGTGACCCGCGATGATGAGCCACGGCGCGTTGTGGTAGTCGCACTTGCCCTTTGTTGTGACGGGCCAGATCGTCTGCAGCAGCAAGTAGCCGATGGAGGTGGAGGTGGAAGAGCCGAGATGCGCAATGCCACCAAGCAGCGCGAGCACCATCGACTCCGACCCGCGCGGCGCCACACGCGACATGAGCAGCATGTAGGGCATCTCCAGCAACATACTCACCGTGTCATAGATGATCGCGTCACCGAAGATGTACATGGCGTGGTCAGGGATGCCGATGTAGGTGTTCCAGCGCTTCACGATGATGAGGTCAAAGATCGACACGAGGGGAATCAGGATGGCAGACGCCGCCATGATGCCGCGGTAACTGTAGTTCTGGCAGAAGTGTGCGAAAAACGTGATGCCGGCGATGCTGAAGATGTCGCCGATGATACCTGTGGTGATGTTGTAGAACGTGTAGGAGAAGTGCGGGCCGTTCGGCAGGCAGGCCGAGGTTGCGACGTAGAAGGTGTTCAGCACGCCAGGTAGCTGCAGGTAAAAGATGTTGTTGAAATACACGAAGGTCGCCGTCTTGGCCACCACCAGCGGCAGTGTGAAGAAGGCGGCGCCACAGACCACGAAGGTCGCCGCCATGCAGGTGTACAACAGCTCCCAGCGGGTGCCAAGAATCGTCACGACTGCCGTTGCCGTCACAGCGGCCGTCATGATGCAGCAGTAGATGATCATCAGCCAGTTCCGCTTGACCACCTCGAAGTTCAGCTCGATCGCACCCCACAACACACTGTCCACCTCCGGCTCCTCAAAGCCCGCCAGGTCATCCTCGTCGTTGGGTTCCGTGCACAGCAGCGCCGCCTCTGGTGTCTGGTCTGGCTCAGAGAAAAACTGCTTCTCCTCCATTTGCTGCGCGGCACGCTCCGCCCGCTTCTTCGCAATGAACTCCGTCTTGGCGTCTTCAATGCGAGAGATGCGGTTGAGCTTCTCGCCAAAGACGTTGAAGATGAAGAGCAGACTCAAGGCGAAGAGGATGCCGGCGGCAATGTAAACGCCGACCTGCGTGATGTTCTTGTCTGACAGCGGACCCTGAATGGCGGAGGCGATCATCACACCGAACATCGCCGCACCCCAGGCCCAGCTGACCAACGGCGAGCCGCCTTCCGGGTTGGCGCGGATGCGGCGGCTGTAGATGGCCTGCGCAAAGGTGTCCACGTTGGAAAGGAAGAGCGCCGTCAAAAACATGAAGGCGGCGGCTGGGGTAGCGCTCGACTCCTTCGCCGGCAGCAGCGCGTACAGCAGGGCAAACACACCACCGCCAAGCGTGCACAGGACGCAGTACCACCGCTTTGTGTAGCCAAAGATGGCAAAGGTGTCCGCGATGGCAGTGAAGAAGGAGTTCACGGACCAGCCCAGCGAGTAGAGGGAGGCGAGGCGTTGGTAGAGTAAACCGGACAAACCGTAGCGGTTGGTCAACATCGGTTGCACTGACAGACGCATGAAGCCGTGAGCAAGGCCCTTCAGCAGCACGCGCTCCAACCCAATAGCAGCCACGAGCCGCGGACTGTACGCCTTCAGCACGAGGCCGAGGACAGGAATCTGCTCCACGTACGGCACGCAGTCAAAGAGCTTCTGCGACAGTGGATGAACGCCCATGACGCCAGTAGGCACCGTGGCAGTCGCATCGGCGGAGTAACTGTCTTGCTTGCCATCCACGATGTCGTCCGCCTTGTTGTTGTTGGTGGGGTGAGCCATTCTCTTTCAATCTTTAGTGAGACTGTGTAGACAAGGAAGGAGAGAGCAGCGCTTGATGAAAGCAGGCAAAAGAAAGGAGGGGGATAAAGAGAAGATGTTTCTTTTTTTTTATGTGACGGGTGTGAAGCTGATGCGCGTGAGGAGGGGGGAAAAAAGGAAAGGTAGTCGCCCTTTTCCCGCCAGAGTTCTGCGCAGCAAAAAAAAAAGGAAAAGGAAAAGGAAAAAAAACGGTTCCGCTCTTTCACTTGACACTTACAAAAAGTAGGGAGTAAAAAGTGTGCCTGATAGAGCAACTCACCGAAGCTTAAAAAAAAAGGGAGTTAATGATTTTAAGGACGAGCTCGAGTGTTTTATCTCTCCAGTTTGTGCGTGCGGGAGAAAGTTGGCGTGGTTCACACGCACACGAAAAAGATTTTCAAGGCGTGGAAGGAGTAGAAAACAAAAGAAGTGAGGTTGCCGGCACTGTGACGAGACCGCCTGTTCATCGTCGGCTGCAGCAGCCAACTCCCACGATTTGAGGAAGCGTAGCTGCACCTCAGTGTTGCCACAGGACGCGACGGAGTGATGCGGTCTTCTCTTTGTCGCTCCGGGAGCACCGCGTCTCCGGGGTACGAAGGCCTTGATGCATAAACAACACCGCAAGTCAGCATACGTCACACCACTTTGAACAAGGAGGTGAAAGGGAGAAAGCAGAGAAAACGGCGCAGCGCTATTGCACTCCTCCTTCAGCTGCATCGAATGGAAGTCAACTCTCTCCCTGTCGCTTTTCTACATCTATTCCTACTCCATTTGCGTTTAATCTCTTTGTTAGAGGACACAGTGTTTCAATACAAACAACTTTGATAAGGCCGTCATCAAGAAAAGGGAGTTAAATAGATAGATAAATAAAGAAAAAAGAGGGGAAACAACGTTGGTGTGTTGCACGTGGCTAAATGGTATCGCTCCTCCGTTAAAACATGTTAATCATCGCAGTGTAGTTTTTTATTTTTTCTCTTGCGACGTTAACTCGTCGGGGCCTCCCAGGTGGCACTGCACACAGACAACAAATCAACAAAAAAGATAATAATAATAAAAAAAAACCTTTTTTGAAGGAGTTGTGCGCCAACAAAGAACGGGAAGTATCCTCAAAGAGAATACGGAAAAGTAGAAAAAAAAAGTGAACCAAAGATGTTACGAGAGAAATTTGAAAGCCACTTAGAACGAAAAAAAAGTTGTTGTTGTTGTGATTGTTGCTGTCTTAGGGATGGGCAGATTTGTATTTGCGATTGTGCTTTAGTGATGTATCACGGCGGCAACTACGACAGAAACTGCCACCGATCAGAAGGAAACTTGGGGTCGAAGCATTCAATCGTTGTGGCACACGTTGAAGAATGAAAGAAGACTCACCCGAATCGTTTCGCACCAAAAATAAAAATAACATTGCATAAAATAATTATTTCAGGATGGAAGTGACAGAAGGGAGCCAAGAACGACAGACGCGATGGTAAACAAATTACCAGTGATTGTGTTCTCCAGTTCTTCTTCCTTACTTCGAGCGTGTTGACAACAAAGACAAAGTTGGGAAAAATGAGAAAAAAAAAGAAACAGCACTGTTACTTGAGGTGGAACGCTGTTTACATTGCAGAAATCTGCAACCTTGTGGGTGAGTGGAGGAGAAAGGGAGAACCCACGTTTTCTCGCGCGTTTGCACCTCTACTTTTTCTGGAACTTTGCAAAAAAAAAAAAATCGTTTTCGAAAAGAGAGAGAGAGAAAAAGGCAGTTTACTTTCGTTGTACGTACGTGAAAGAACTGAGCGTTTTTATTTTTTTCCTTTTCTGGCGTTTCTCACCACCAAAGCTATTTCAGTCATCTCTCGGAGACATGCTGCAAGCATCACACAAGCCTCGTCGGAAGACAAAAAAAAGGAGAAGGAATCTTGTGTTCCTTGGTAAAAAGAAAACAACGAAGATGCGAAAGGGGAAAAAAAATGGGTAAAAATCACAAGAGGGGAAAAAAAACGTTCGCTGAGAGCACCAGAGACGCACGCGAAATACGTGTGCTATGGAAAGAGCCTTACAAGGTGTAAAGCAGAGCAGTACAGAGGGGGACGTGAAGACTGGTGAACTCAAGCAAACAACTCAAGTGAACGCGAACGTAAGAAAAGAGTCAGTAAAAAAAGAAAAAACGAAAAGAAAGGTGGCTTTAGGTTGCTAGACAAAAAAAAAAGGGAAATGGAAACTGAAGTACACAGACTCAAGTATGTAACTCTCATCCAACACTACGTATATGTCTGCGAACGTTAATTAAATGGGATAACGAGGAGTTTATTTGCTCAGATAATTGCATTGAAACAGGAATTAAACTGCTCTTAATGTTGCGTGTTTGTTTACCAAGGTTCGTTCTTTGCTCGTTTTGTATCATCGATCCAGGAATGTGGAAAAGTAAAAAAAAGCTTTTTTTTACTGTTTATACAAAACGATGAAAGAAAACGTGCTGCACTTTTAAGAAAAGAAAAGAAAAAAAAGAAGGCAGGGCTGTGACACAGAAAGTGCAACATTAGAAGTATTAGAGAGAAAATCGAAACAAACACCAGCTTCTGTTAATTCCCCCCTTTTATGTCGTTTCATCGCCGGAACCTTTCGAGTACAAATGACGTAACGTCTTCATTCCGGCGATACAAAACAAAGGAGAAGAACGGAAAGCTGCTGCCAAGAAACTGCCTTGCTGTATCACATTTGTTTGTGAACGAACTTGAAACCAAAACAGTTCTTGGAGAGAGAAAAAAAAGCTACAAAAGAGAGGATGCGGGAAGAGAGCATCATTGCATATCGAAAACAACACAGAAAAATAAAGGGGTCACTGCTACACACACACACACACGCACGCACACTCGTGTGCAGGCGTTGGGGAGAGGAGACAACCAGGAAAAAAAAGAAACAGAAGGCGTTTGTGTTGGCATTCTGGACGATGAAGTCCCAATCCTACATCACCTCCTTCATCTTCTTCTTCTTGTGTTCCTCCTCCTGATCCGGAAGACCACCGGCCGACACACGCGATGAGTGGCTGGAGTGGCTTGCGTCCGAGGAGGTGGTGAAGATGCTCGAGTCGCTGCCGCTGCTGGACGCGTCGCTGTCGCTCTGCGCCACCTTTACCTCCGCCACCTCATCGCCGTTCTCGTCCAGCGTTGCCGACACACGAGACGACGGCAGCAGCAGGAACGCAAGCGGCAGGATCAGCAGCGGTGTGCCGATGTGACCCGCGATGATGAGCCACGGTGCATTGTGGTAGTCGCACTTGCCCTTGCCCTTTGTTGTGACGGGCCAGATTGTCTCGAGCAGCAAGTAGCCAACAGCACTCGACGTAGACTGGCCAAGATGCGCAATGCCACCAAGCAGCGCGAGCACCATCGCCTCCGACCCGCGCGGCGCCACACGCGACATCAGCAAGAAGGTGGGCATGCGCACCAGCATGTCCACCAGCTCGAAGATGATGGCGTCACCGAAGACGTACATGGCGTGATCAGGGATGCCGATGTACATGTTCCAGCGCTCCACGATGATGAGGTCAAACATGGAGATGAGCGGAATGATGATGGCCGACGAGCCCATGATGGCGCGGTAGCTCATCTGCTGGCAACAGTGCGCAAAGATTGAGATACCGACAATGCTGCAGAAGTTCCCGATGATGCCGTTCATGATGTTGTAGAAGGTGAAGTTGAAGTGCGGACCATCCGGGAGGCAGGAAGCCTTGGCGACGTAGAACGTGTTCAGCACGCCTGGCAGGCTGAGGTAGAAGATGTTGAAGAAGTAGATGAAGGTGCCGGCCTTGGCGATGATCAGCGGCAGCATGAAGAAGGCAAAGCCGCAAACGGCGATCGTCATCGCAATGCATGCCCACATCATATCCCAGCGGGTGCCAAGAATCGTCACCACCGTTGTGGCCACCACCGCAGCGGTCATGAGACAGCAGTAGATGATGAGCAACCAGTTGCGGGTCACCACCTCCTTGTTGATCTCAATCACACCCCACAGCACGCTGTTCACCTCCGGCGGCACGAAACCCTTCAGCTCGTCGTCCTCGTCCTCGTTCTCCATCACGTTCGGCACCAGAGACGCCTCCTTGTCCTCCGCGAACATCGGCTCCACCGGGAGAGATTTCGCTTTCGGCTGCTCCAGCATGCGTGCCTCCTGTTCCTCCCGCTCCTCGCGTTTCTTGATGATGAAGTCCGCCTTCGCATCCTGCAGACGCGCCACGCGGTTCGGCTTCTCACCGAAGACGTTGAAGATGAAGATGAAGCTCAGACTGAAGAGGATGCCTGCCACGATGTACACGCCGACCTGCGTGATGTTGTGATCCGTCAGCGGACCTTGCACGGCGGCAGCGATCATCGCACCCAACTTGGCCGCACCCCAGCCCCAGCTGACCAGCGCCGGGCCACGCTCAGGACTGGCACGGATGCGACGGCTGTAGATGGCCTGCGCAAAGGTGTCCACGTTGGCCAAGAACAGTGCCGTCAAAAACATGAAACCCGCGGCTGGCTTTGCACTCGACTCCTTCGCCGGCAGCAGCGCGTACAGCAGGGCAAACACGCCGCAGCCGATGGCGCAGAAAACAGAGTACCACCGCTTTGTGTAACCGAAGATGGCGAAGGTGTCCGCGATGGCAGTGAAGAAGGAGTTCACGGACCAGCCGAGGCCGTACAAGGAAGACAGGCGCTGGTACATGGCACCCGACAGCCCGTAGCGGTTTGTCAGCATGGGCTGCACCGACAGACGCATGAAACCATGCGCCAAGCCCTTCACGCACAGACGCTCCACGAACACAGCAATGACGAGGTGCGGGCTGTACGCCTTCAGGACGAGACCGAGGACTGGGATTTCTTCCAACCACGGGCACGCCTTGAAGAGCTTCCACGTTCCAGGGTGGATGTTCTCCGGACGCGAGTCGACGGACGAAGCATCGTTGCCGGCCTGGTGACTGTGCTTCTCCACGAATTCACCACTGTCGGAGGTGCGCTCGGCCTTCGCGTTTGTCATGGTGAGAAAACGTGACGAGAAGTGAGGACCGCACTCGTTGTTGTTTCTTCGGCTAGCGGGTGCTTGTGCGATAGGGTTGAGTGGAAAGAAACACAGTGACAGAACCTAAGCAGTAATCACAACGTCGATTTAATCACGTGTTTCCGTTTTTAGTTGACGTCTTTTTTTTTTTTTAGCTGTGAGTCTCGAGCCTCCTTTTGAGTTTATCTATCGTTTACGGTTGGGTAAGAGAAGGCAAATGAAACAGAAAGGGGGGAGGAGGCAGATAGAGAAGGGCATAAAATTATTTAAAAAAGAAAAAAGGATGTAGGTCTTGAAAGCAGTGAGCGCGAAAGCTTGAAGGTATAGTAACTAGTGTTGGTGAAACAAAAACGCGGCTTCCTTCCCGTAAAGCTTCAGTCTACCAGAAACACACGGGGATAGGGCACCTGTAAAACAACCTCTTGGACATTTCACAGCAAAGACTCTTTTCCAAACACCATTTTTTTCTTTTTTAGGTATGAGGTGTCTTCTTGCTTTCATAAAAAAAAAAGGACATATATATATATAGAAGTAAAGGACAACAAAGAAAAAAGTGTGGAAAAGCTGTTGAGCAATCTTGAAAACCGGTAGCGCCAATTCCCACCTGCAATACCATCTTAGTGTAATAGAATGCTATTGGGTCTCAGTCTTCCAGTTCACAGAGATAACAGGCAAAACACACAGAAAAGACAAATGCAGTTGCAAAGATGATGCAAGAAAATAAAAAACGCTTTGAAAGGAACAAAGCATGAAGAAAAAAAGTGTTATTGTTTTTACAGAGCAAATGAAAGAAAAAAAGTAAAACTGTCGCTGTTTTGAATGTTGCTGTCGTTGATGGGAGATGAGAGCTCATGTCGCAACACTGCCGTCATGATCTATCTCATCAGCAGCTGCCACGTATTTCGACCCTCAGATGTGTGCGTGTGTGTGGGCGTGGGTCGAAATCAAGAACAGAATAACATAGCACTCAATCTCATAAAGACGCATAAAAACCAAAAAAAACAATTAACTCACAACTTATTCTGAAAAGAATTGTTGGCAATTAGTTGGGGTTGAAAACCTCGGAAACTAAGTGTGTGGAAGAAATGGCGATGGCACAGTAAAAACTGTTGTAGCCACCGTCTTTCTTCATTGCTTCCTGCTGTTTCCGCGTCAACAGCGTTCAATAAAACGAAGAAGGCAAAAAGACACTTTCGAAGCATAGGCAAATAACAAGGTACAAAACAAAAACATATATTCAAGGTAATTGGATTGGCTTACCGGTGGTTGCTTGTGTCTTTATGCACCTCTGCAACATCAACAGTATCCACACTTACAAAGCGAGGAGACAGAGCTTCGTTGTCAGAGTGACACCGTGGTCTTGCAGCGGACGTCTCCTGCAATCCACATAGAGGAAACGTAGAACGGTGATTTGATGATATCAAGTGGTTCTGACGCACAACACGAAGCTAAAGCAAAAAAAAAAATGAGAATATTACTGAATGCAAAAATAAAAACACGTTTGCAGTGAAAAACGCATTTCTTTTGGACGCTGGTCCGTGTATTTTTCCTTTTTGTTAGTTTGACAGCCATGGCGATGGCATGCTATTTGATGGAGCTACATTTAAGAAGTAACTGGAAGAAAGCATTTCAAAAAGAGATTCACACGGTTTTTGACCATGCACCCAAAACAAAATGGGACAAAGGACGTGAAACGAGTTGTAAACGGTCGTTGTGCGCATCAGAGATGCGGCAATAATAGTAATAATAATAATTAAGGTCAAAGAAGAAAAAAAAAAGGTAGATAAATCGAGAAAGCTCTTGTGTGAAAAAGCTCAGTCAGCTTAACACCAAAAAAAATCTCACATGGGTGCTTTGCGTAGTTGAACCTCAAAGACTACTACTCTTCTGACAAAAAAAAAAAGATGATTGGATCTCAATCTGCTTTGCATGAAAAAAAAAGAGAAAATAAAACAGGCAACGTAAACAGCATTCTGTGGCGTTAAGCTGACATGAAGTAGGTTCACGCGTGTTGTAGAGAGAAAAAAAAAAGCAAGTTGCATAAAATGTGAGAGCGGAAGCGATAAGCTTGCCTTCCTCATTGGCTAGCTTGGTGTCTTCAGAACACCCAAGTTAGTACTTTGCTGAGATATCTTAAAAAAAAAGAAAATTAATGGGGGTGGGGAAGGGGAGGACAAAGGGAAACAGGGCAGTTGGATGAACTTCTTTGCAACATTGCTCAAAAACAGAGATTCATGATGGGGCCCGAGTACAAAACGTCATATTAAAAAAAAAAAAAAACAATCAAGCGAGCAAAAAAAAAAAGAAAGAATTTGCACTTCGAAAAAGAGTCTCCGTGGTTAGAATAAAGGGGTGGAAAGATCATAGTGAAGTTGATCGAGTCTGGCGACTTGAAAAAGAAGTGTGGTGCTTCTCCTTCGCAGAAGAAACGCGGCCACCTACACGCCTGACGTCTTCGGAAAGAGGCGACGCTTCGGAGGCCCAGGAAGTAGGTTCGATTCACTGCTGGACGCGTCCCCTTCGCCGCCTGCGAACTTCACCTCCGCCACCTCATCGCCGTTCTCGTCCAGCGTCGCCGACACACGAGACGACGGCAGCAGCAGGAAGGCCAGCGGCAGGATCAGCAGCGGTGTGCCGATGTGACCCGCGATGATGAGCCACGGTGCATTGTGGTAGTCGCACTTGCCGCGTGTGACAATGGGCCAGATCGTCTCGAGCAGCAGGTAGCCGATCGCACTGGAGGTGGAAGTACCGAGGTGCTCGATGCAACACAGCAGTGACATCACCATCGCTTCCGACCCGCGCGGCGCCACACGCGACATCAGCAAGAAGGTGGGCATCTTGACGATCATATCGATAAACTGGAACACCATGGCGTCACCGAAGATGTACATGGCATGGTCAGGGATGCCGATGTACATGTTCCAGCGCTCCACGATGATGAGGTCAAACATGGAGATGAGCGGAATGATGATGGCCGACGAGCCCATGATGGCGCGGTAGCTCATCTGCTGGCAACAGTGCGCGAAGACCGCAATGCCGACGATGCTGCAGAAGTTCCCAATAACGCCGTTCATGATGTTGTAGAAGGTGAAGGAGAAGTGAGGGCCATCCGGCAAGCAGGCTGGTTTGGCGACGTAGAACGTGTTCAGCACGCCTGGTAGGTTCAGATAAAAAATTTGAAAGAAATAGATGAAGGTGGCGGCCTTGGCGATGATCAGCGGCAACATGAAGAAGGCAAAGCCGCAAACGGCCGTGGACACGGCAATGCTGGCGTACAGGAGGTCCCAGCGGGTGCCGAGAATCGTCACGACAGCGGACACGACCACCGAACACGTCAGCACAACACAGTAGATGATCATCAGCCAGTTGCGGGTCACCACTTCTTCGTTGATCTCGACAGCGCCCCATAGCACCGACTTCACCTCCGGCGGCACGAAGCCCTTCAGCTCGTCTTCGTCCTCCGCCACAAACACCCACACGCGTGGCGCCAACGCGTCTTCTTTCCCGTCTCCGTCGGTCAGTTGCGTATCGTGCTGCTCCAAGGCCATCGCTTCTTGCTCCTGTTGCTTCTTCTTGAAGATGAAGTCCGCCTGTGCATCCTGCAGACGCGCCACGCGGTTCGGCTTCTCACCGAAGACGTTAAAAATATAGAGAAGAGTGACGGTGAACATGATGCCTGCCACGATGTACACGCCGACCTGGGTGACGTTGTGATCCGTCAGCGGACCTTGCACGGCGGAGGAGATCATCATACCAAACCACCCGGTGCCGCAGCTCCAGCTGACAAGGGCCGCCCCGCTTTCAGGACTGGCGCGGATGCGACGGCTGTAGATGGCGAGCGCAAAGGTGTCCACGTTGGAAAGGAAGAGCGCCGTCATGAACATGAAACCCGCAGCCGCGTTTGCACTCGATTCCTTCGCCGGCAGCAGCGCGTACAGCAGGGCAAACACGCCGCAGCCGATGCAGCAAAAAGCGGAGTACCAGCGCTTCGTGTAGCCGAAGATGGCAAAGGTGTCCGCGATGGCGGTGAAGAAGGAGTTCACCGACCAGCCGAGGGTGTAGAGGGAGGACAGGCGCTGGTACATGGCACCGGACAGACCGTAGCGCTCCGTCAACATGGGCTGGATGGAAGTGAACATGAAACCGTGGCAGAGACCCTTCACGAAGACACGCTCCACAAAGATGGCCGCCACGAAATGTGGGCTGTACGCCTTGAGTATCAGACCCAAAACGGGAAAGTGCTCCAACCACGGGCACGCCTTGAAGAGCTTCCGGCTGGCAAGGTTGATGTTTTCTGGAGGCGAGTCGACCGAGGAAACATCGTCGCGGTTCGTGTGCGGGCAGTGCTCCACCACGCAATCTTCGTGAGCGGACGGCTGCTCAGGTGTCACATGCGCCATGATGACGAGGGTCAAGGGAGTTCTCGTGCAAAGGGACTTGGAAGGATTGTGTGCTGTGTAGGGCTTCAGAATGCTGGAAGCTCTGTCGGGGAGAGAAAGAACTTTTGAAGAGCAATGATTTCGCTTGGGTGCAGCAGGTGATGCGAAAGGTTCTTTTTCCACCAGCGGAGTTTGCTCCGTTCGTCGTTGTATCGCGCTGCGATTTGCTTGCGAGTTGTGAAGTGTATTGTCCTTGTTCAGAAATGCGTTCGCTTTCTTCAACCGCAGTAGACGCGAAAGCGCAAGAAATGCTCAACGACAAGGAAAAAAGAGAGAGAGAGAGAGAGGCTGTTGGTCATGCAGAGGTTGTTCAAGGACACAGGTCAGCTAGACCTACCAGTACAAGAGTGAGGCGCATCTCGTAGCACCGCGGAGGTATTCACTACACTCATCGTTTAGTAGTAAAACAACAGAATAAGATGCGCGACCAACTTACGTTGCGCCTCCATCCGAACGACTCGCAAACG
>AUXI01000463.1:0-19355 GCA_000482105.1 Crithidia acanthocephali | reverse complement strand
GTCGCTCTGCAAGGAACCGGCACCTTTCTCTTCAGAAACCTCCGCGGATTTGCCGTGTGTCGCCGCGTCGGCGTTGCCACGTGTCTCCTCCCTACACACACGCTTCGCCACTGGGGTGCTCATGTGTTTGTTCGCGACAAAGGCAGACTGTACGTAGTTCCAGTAGCAAACGTGTGAGAATACTGTCTGTGTAGATGTTCTTTGCACGGTGACAAGCTCCTTTTTTGTTGTTGTTTTCCTTATTTTTTTTGCGCCTGTGCGGATCGTAGAAGAGAAGCAAATGTGAAATAGAACGCAGCAAGGCGATCAACCACAAAACACAGCTGTTTGAGCGTTTGTCACGAGCCGTTAAGGTGGTGGCCCTGCTGCGGTTGAATGAAACTGTTTGTGTATGTGTGTGTGTGGGTGGGTGTCTGCACCTTTCTGAATGGTAAAGCACTTTTACAAATAAGGGGAAAAAAAAGAACGAAGACGTTTACAGAAATTGCAAAGAGACCGACATGCAGCTCAGCTAGGTGACGGACAGCGATGCTGCAGGCAAGCCGCACGGTCCAATCAAGCGCATCGAACAACAGCTACTAAAGAAAATAGGAATGGAGTGCATCCACAGAAGGGCAGTGACGATAAGTAAAAATGCCGCCAGCGAAACGCTTTCGACCGATCACTGCCAAATAGAGTGCCACAATGCATCTCAGCTACACATGACCACACAAACAACCACTACACTTCCTTTTTTATATGCATGTTGATTCTTCTTTGTTGAAGCAGCATCTCGGTGCTGGTGCCCGAGACTGTAATCGTCAGCTGTGGTGTGCACGCCGCATCCAGGTGCTGAGATGCAGAAAAACTTTCTGTGTGGGGCAGAAACACCACGTACGTGAAAACAGAAAAAAAAAGCTTTTTTCCAGCGCCTTGGATACTATAGATCGTCCACAAGCTCCAAGCACTCTGCGTCATCGTCTTCGTCCACCTCGGCATCACCTCCCTCGTCGATTGGAGGAGCTCTTGCGCTGTCCTCCACGCGCACGCGTTTCGGCACTGGAGATGAGGAAACGCCACTGTCAGCGAGATTCAGAGACGTGCTGTTGCCCGGCCGTGCAGCCCATGGACTCGATGGGATCATTGCGGCGGTGTGGCTTTCGTTAAGCATGTCACCAAGGAGCGGCGGCGGCGCACCCACGCCTCCTTGCTCCGAGAGCCTACTGTCGCCCGCCAGAGCTGCGGACTCGTTGTGACTATGCACAACTTTCCTATCCCGCACACTCGCAGAGTCGCCGTAGTGCGTATCGGTGACGATGGAGTCTACGTTGACGGTCCCAGCGGCGGCAGCAGCTGGATCTGCCATGGAGTCGCCCATGTCCATCACCGCCGCCGCCGCTGCGGTCGAAGTCTCGTCTGGCAGCAATAGCCCCGACAAGTTCTGCAAGCACACCACCAACAGCGGTGGTACCTTGGAGGAGAGGACGAGCACCGTGACGTCGGTGAGGAGAAGCAGCGCGCCGGTGGTCAGCACGTCAGGATATTGGTTCGTGATGTCGCCGTGCAGAGCAAAGTAGCACGACCCGCTGCCATCGCGCAGCAGCACCGTGGAGTCCGCCGCACTCTCCGTGACGAGACGGGTCATGAGGCCGCCGCAGCACGCGACCTTGCCCGACTGCGAAAAGCGTGCGCCAATTTCGCCGAGGCTGGTCAAGGCAGCGCCTTTTTCTTTCGCGAGCGACTCAAGCACCTTTTGCGGGTCCATTTTCAAATTTGGTTGTTCTGTGCTGTGTCTCCACTACGTAGGTACGTATGAATCTCACGTGCTCGCTTTGCAAGTGATTCTGAGAAAAAGAAAGTAAAAAAGGTGGTGGGTAAACACTCAGTAGCGCACGCTGTTTCTTTCTTTCCTTTTTTTTTTTTTTGGCGGTGTGAATGCACACTCATCCGTCTAAGATGCTCAGTATTTTGTCATCGATAAACCAAGAGTTGAGAGAGGAAAGCGGCTAAGCAAGCTTGAAGCGCTGAACGTGCATCACGCTCCGATTCAGAAAAAAAAAAGAAAGCAGCGTCTGCGGGTGACCCTGTGCGCATTGGGGAGTGCAAAGCGCAGATCAAAAGCACGTGCTGCTCGAGATTTACATTCTTCCCTGTTCAGTAAACAAAGAAACGCCTCAGCTCCACACAGCGTGTAATTCTCTGCATTGTCGTCGTTTTTCATTGCAAAGACTTTACTTGGCTCTAAGATAGTGTATAGAAACGCCCGCAAACGGGTGTTGGAGGCAACACCGTGGGCTCAGAATAACGGTGTTGAAAAGAAAGGAAAAACGTCTGTTCCAACGTGGCAGAAAAGGGGAGCATCACAGGCTCGCCACACACACAGAAATAACGTTAAAGCAGCAACGTGCAAAGAAAACTGCAAACACCCAACGTTGCCGAGCCACATGGCGAGGAAGAAAAACGAACAAAATGCAGCTGCACGGATTGTGTGAGGACTTGTAAATGCGGTGTGCCAATAAAAAGCAAAAAGGAGAAACGAGAAACACGAAGAGCGCAGCAGCGCATCGTGTCAGCGAGCGTCGGATTGCCCTTCTTGAGAGCCCTGTTCTCGCCTCTTTAGACCTTCAGCTTCCTCCATTGTTATTGGCCGAGCTACGAAAACCTCAGCAGTACTACAGACACACACTAGCCCATTTAGGCGTATGTGTACAACGCGGCCAGGGCAAGCGCCACACGCAGGGCAACGCGCAGCTTCACGCGCGCCGCGGCATTCGCCTTCAGCTGCCGATCGAGGTAGCGATGGAGGAGCAGGGTGAAGCCGAGTGAGACGTGCGCACCGCGGTGGGCATACAGGCCCCACGCAATGAGCCCCACCGCAGCCGCGAGGACCAGCCGCGTGTAGCGCAGCGATGAGGCGGCAAAGCTGACGTCGCCGTGCCGGGCATCCGCGTCTGCGGCCATCAGCATCGCACGTAGCTCGGCCGAAGGGATGAGCAGCTGGCTTGCAGGGCGTCGGCGCAACGTCGACTCCAACTCCGCCAGCGCCTCCTCGTCACGCCGCTCCTGCTCCGCGTAGGCGAAAGACTCGACGATGGACTTGGCGAACCACGCCACGGCCGCAACGACAACCCAGTGGAGCGCCAAGACGAACAGCGAGTCGGTGGCCTCCGCCTCTGGCTCAACCACGGAGCCGCCGTTGCCCTTTGCGCGGCTCGCGATGCTCTCGCGTGCTTGCACCACCGTTGCCACGGCGCGCTCGACGACCGCCTCGACGCCGAGGGAGGCGGGTAGGGCACCGGCGGCGGCGTGGCCAACGCTGCGCATGGCCCGCTCGATGTTGTCTCCCGAGAAGAGGACGATGAAAAAGAGGGCCTGCAGGTTCACTTTGATGAGGGCCTTGCCGACGAAGGTGGCGGAGAAGAACGTCCAGAAGGGCATGAGGAACTGACCGCACGCCATGCCGCATAGGTCGAAGGCCATGTTGGGCCACGCGGCGAGCAGCAAGATGGCCCAGAAGCCGTAGCGCCGAATCTTCCGCAGCGTCCAGTTCTTCATGAGCGTCATGACGTCGTAGGCGGCCGTCTCCTGCAGATCGTCGCGGTGGCGGCCCTGCAGCGCGGCGGCGTAGCTCAGCGCGTACGGCGGCACCTCGCCGATGGCCGTACCCGCACCCCACAGCACACACGCCGGAACGACCTTTGCAAGGTACTGCAGCAGCGACACCTGCCGCGCCGCCACCTCCGGCTGGCGCACGGGGGCGAGGCAGACGAAGAGGCGCTCGCGCGGGCCGTAGAAGAAGTTAGACGGGTAGGTCCAGAAGTTCGTGTTGCCGCAACTCGACACAGCTGCGCAGGTGAGGTAGATGTGCGGGAAGAGGAAGAGTAGCCCCGAGTGCATGCCGGTGCCGAGGCCGATCGACGAGAGGACACCGAGCACCACCCAGTACACGGCGTCCGCCAGCCAGTACTCCACCTCGCGCCACCAGCCGTGGTGGAAGACGGCGCGGTGCTGCTGCACCTCCGGCGACATGGACTGCCACCACCGCGTAAAGCCGTCGAGGTCGACGGACGACGCGGCGAAGGTGGCCGCGGCGGCACTGCCCGCCCCTGACGGCTGCTTCAGCACAGCGGTGTAGTAGGACTCCACCTCGCTCGTCGTCACGCGGCCGTCGCCGTCGGCGTCTAGCGCGGCAAACACCGTAGACGCCGGAGACGGAATGACGTTGTACGAGGTGAGGCACAGCGCCACCACCAGCGGCAGCAGGATAGTGTTCACAAGCGGCTTGTTGAGGGCCTCTTCGGTGTAGTGTGCGAGGCGGTGTGCGCTGTAGGAGAGAAAGAGGGCCGTGGTGCGTAGCGGCTGATGGAGAAGGCTCAGCTTCTCACGCTCCGCCTCCAGGAAGGCCTTCGCGCGCTCCAAATCGTGTGGCATGCTTGGTTCTGTTGTTGGTGGCGCTTGAGACGACACGCAATCGAAGGCCACGGGTTTCGCTACGCTCTAGGTATTAGAAGAATGTATTAAGGGGATTGATGTTGTGCAAGGAGAGAGAAAAAAGAAAAAAAAGTACCCACAACGAATAGCAACAAGGCCAGAGAGAGAAGAAAAACCACGTCGCGCAGATAAAGCTCGTGGACGACAAGGCCAGGCAGGAAGAAACAACAACAGGCAGTTCTGTGATTGCAGCTCAAGTGTCTCACAGAAGCACGGCGTGAACAACAGAAATAAAGCTTGGTAACGAAACGGTACTACGACGGTCACCTTCTTTTTTGCAACCTTCGATGACGGAAAGCCAGTGAATTGTGAAGGAGGCACAAGAAGTGCGTTCGGTGGCCACCCAAAAAAAACAGAAGAACAAACAGAAGCAAGAACGGAGCAATTAAAAAGAGGAGAGTCGAAAGAGAGTGACAGATGAGAGTTATTGAAGCGCTGCTACTTCGGAGAGAGTGAGGTGTGAACGCATCATCAAGCCTGACACAATGGACGTGCGAGCAGTATCTGCAGTGCTATGTACTGCAACGCACAACGAGCAAGCAGAAGGCTGGCTGCAAAACGCGAAGAAGAAACAGCGGGACACAAAGTGAGGAGCATCGTGCTGTGCAGCGTCGAAGGCCATCCGTACAGAGTCCCCAGTCCTTTTTGCTGGAAACTGTGCGGGTGTGTGTGTTGCGATTTTTTCAGAGTGTTGTATTGGCTTACACGGGGGGGTTATCTGCCGCACCGGAAGAGTTAAGACGATTAACATGAAGATTAGCGAAGACAAGTAGTGGGAAAAAGAAACAGCCTGTTGCCCTAACTCATGGAATTAATGCTGTTTTAATCGCAAAAGAAACAAAGCAAGAGAAAATGTGGTTTGTGTGTTTGCGCGACGTGGCACCAGTCGCTGTGAAGGAGTACTCCACCCGCGTCGCGCCATCACCTCCTCGGAGAAAAAGACCGGCATCTTTTCCCTTCAAAAGAAAAAAAAGGCAACCACCACGTGCAAGAGAGAAACTGCTTGTGCATGCCAATTGCGAAGTAGACACACGCACACACGAGAGAAGTCAAAACACCAGCCGCGCCACAATATAGAGATCCACTTCCGTTGCGAAGAAGACGGCATCGTATGTGTGTGCGTTTGTGTGCATCGTGTGGACACCAAAAGAGGGGAACGCTACTACAGCTTCGTACCACGCACAACGCCAGGCCGCAGCGAGCGAACACCAACAAAGCCGCCCTCCGGCTCTGCCTGGAAGTTGCGCGACTGGGACTTGTGCACCTGCATGCCACGCTCGTACTTGCGCCGCTGCGCCACGCGCGGGTTTTTGCGGTCCTTCGGCCGCGCCTTGGTGAGACCGCGGTGCGACTCGATCTTCTTCCCGGCCTTGCGGCGGTCTACTTCCTCCACCTGCGGGCGGCGAGCAGCGGCGGCGGCGGCGGCCTTGCGCGACGCCTCCGTAGCCTGCCGCTCCCGCTCCTCGCCCCACACCGCCTCCAAGTCCGCGTCGTCCTCCTGCGAGCCCATGTCCTCCGCGTCCTCGTCCTCGCCGTCCACGTAGTCGTCTGCGTCGTCGCTCATCGGCATCTCGTCATCTTCCTCGAGTGACGACGTCTTGGCAGTCTTCTTGGCAGGTCGCTCGCGGGCCAGCACGTCGCCTGTCTTCTTCTGCCGCCGGCGCAGCACCTCCATCAGCGTGAGGCCCTCCTCGCCGTCGCCGTCCTCGTCATCGTCGTCGCCACCGCCACCGGCGATGCGAGAGAAGAATTGGTCCTCGTCCTCTTGGTAGCTCACGGGGGCAATCGTCGAGCTCGCGGTGGTGCCTGCGTTGTTGAGCTGGGCGGCCTTCTTGGTGCGCACACGCGTCATGGCGGACTGCTCCTCGCGCTCCAGGTCCTCGGCCTCCTTCATCTGGCGCAGCTGCTGGCGGCGCTCGCGGGCTTCGGTGTTCTGCGCCGCGCGGCCGGCCTCGAAGACGCCGCCTTCGCCCGACTGCAGCGGACGCAGGTCGGTGAGGTGGGCGGCCGCGGTGGACTTGCCGCTGAGGAGGCGGTTCAGCGAGTACTGCAGCTTCTCCTCCAGCGGCCACATCTTCTCGAGGTAGACCCGGATCTCCACGAGGTGGTCGATGACGGGGTGCCCATCCACCTTTCGCCCCTCCGCCTTCAGCAGTAGGTAGAAGGTGACGTGCATGCAGTAACTCAGCATCAGCTGCACCTTCGTCTCGAGGAACGACACGAGGTTCTTGTCGGAGGCGGACACCTTGCGCTCGTAAAGCAGCTCGTGGAGGGGCTGGGCGAGTGTCTTCACCTCGGTCATGTAAGTCTTCAGGTCGTCTAGCAGCTTCAGCAGCTCCGGTGACTCCTTCTTCAGCACCGCGAGACGCTCCGTCGTGGTGAGGGCGGCGAAGTCGCGCTCGATAGCCTCGATGGCGGGCGTGGCGTCCAGCGCATCCAGCGCACTCCGCTGCGCCGTCGCCTCGCGCTTCGCGGCGACCTGCGCCATCGACACGCCCGCCACGTCGAAGTCCTCCTCCGCGGTCCGCTTGCGCATTCCTTTCTCCGTCACCACCGCCAGCTCCTCCTCCTCCTGGTAGCCTCCGCCCTGCTCGTCGTCGCCGTAGCCATCGAGGCGATGGGCGTCGGAGGGCAGCACGGTGAGCATGTCGTCCTCCTCCACCGCAGCGGCACCGCGGTCGGCCTTGCGGGAGCGGCGGTCGTGCACGACGTCTTCGTCATCGGCGTAGGCATCGGCGCCGGCCACGTCAAGGTCGAGGTCCTCGATGACGCTGTCGTGCACCTCCTTGCGTGACCGCTTCTTGCCGGTCTTCGCACCTCGCGGCATGATGTCAAGAGCGAGCAGGAAAAAGTAGAGAGAAAGAGAGTGGACCGAGTGGGTCTAAAAACTTGCGAAAAGTCGTTGATCGAGGTAGTCTATCCTTCAGGAATCGCTTGACTCCACTCCAAAATTTCCTTTTTTCTTTTTTACAGCAGTAAAAAAAAACTGCGTGACCAGCACGAGGTGGTGGAACGAGGAAGACAGTGACAATGTTCCAGACGCGTTATGTGCACGCGAGCATTCGGCAAGAGAGTTGGCGTAGAATGGAGCAGAGAAGAGAGAATAGCAAGGATAGTATCAATTGTGGTTGCTGTTTCTGTGACCAGGAGCAGCCTCCATTGAGGACGCTTTCGTCTTGCAAGGTACATCCAGCAGGATGTGCAGCATGCATCGGGCGTCAAGTGAGGAAAGGAACTACACTGCTTGAGCCTGAGTCTTTGACAATGCAAGACAAGAGAAAAAAAAATAATAAGGTCTACTCCACACGCACCTGTGCCAAAGAAGCGCATCGGAGTACGTGGTTAAAAGCGCGTAAGCCAGACACGTTTCACGGATCAGTGTCAAACAACAGGGAAAAAGGCTCCTTCTTTGATTAAAAGTACTTTGTAAAGAGACTCAAGAAAGTGACAAAAAAGTGAACAGGCTTCTGCCAGCAAACTAAAAGCGCAGCAATCAGAAAGGCATTCCTTCACCAAGCACGCACCGCCCATCAATGAATGCCTCCACCGCAAAGATCCTGCACAACAACAAACAAACAAAAAGTGCGAACCGTACGTACTGTAGCGGTTGAAAGCCACACTCTTCCTCTTCCTTCATCTTTTTTCTAGCCCCACAACTCCGCAGCGTCGACTGCAGGGCCGTAAACACCGCGGCTCGACACGCCGTGCTCCTTGCACCACCGTCCGCGCACGCGCTGCAGCTTCATGTACCAGCCCCAAAACTCGTGCGTGCGCAGCTGCTCGACAAGACGGCGGTCGTGGTGCATCTTCTTTGAAAAGTCGATGCGCTTCTCCTGTGCGTGCTCAAAGACAACACGCGGCGTCATCGGCATCACAGGCAGATGACGCGACTCCCTTTGCGGCTTCGGGTGATTCGCCAGAATCTTGTGCACGTCGCTGAAGCCCTGGTACATCCCCGGCGCGGGCGACGCGGGCACCTGGCCTTGGAAGTCCGTGCCGTGCTTCGCCAGGTACTTGTGGCGGAAGTCAGAGACCCAGAAGGACGGACGCGCGTGATCTTCGTTGAGGATTGCTCGCCAGTACATGCGGCCGTAGGGGTTGGTGCGCGAGCTGCTCCATTTGCGCGAGTAGTGGCGGGTGCGGGGTGGCACCGGGTACGCCTCGATGGCCTTGCGGCACAGTACTAGAGTGTTCTGAAGCATCCGTTCCGCTTCCTAATCGCACGGCAGTCAAAAATGTTACTCTCAAGTTGTACTTGAATGAAATGATGCACACACGTATGCACACGCGGACACGCACACCCACAATAGAAAACGTCGAAGAAGCACAACGACAAGAAGAAGAAGAGTTCGGGAGGCAAAGTAACGAGAAAGAGTGAAAGCAACAACGCAGATATCCGGCTACCGTTAGGTAAAAATGCGTCATAATACGTAGAAATGGAAATCATGATTAAGGCAGGCGAAGCAGCCTTTCACTAAGCATCGTCCACTTCAATGAGATGTCGAGATCCTCATTCAAAAACCGCACAGCTCTCCTCGCAGCACTCTGAAACCATTGGTGTGTGAACCTCGTGTAAGGTTGCGCGTCGGCGAAGTTTTGCGTTCCCTTTCTTTATGGGAAGACACTCCGATCGGATCGACAAGCCTAGCACGCCCGTTTTTTGTTTTGTTTCTGTGTTGTTTTTTCCTTGCTGTTGTTTCGGGGAAAGAACACTTCGAAGAAAGGGAGAACACATAGGCAGAAAAATGTGACATGAAAAGGGAAAAAGAAGAAGGTAATGGCATCGCTGACAAAGTGTGCCGCTGTACATCAAGCAAAGCATCGAAAAGGGGGAAAAAGTCACAGACTCATCGGGAAAAGAGAAAAAGGTAGCAGCGGAAAAGGAGGAGGGAAGCAACAACTTCACATCAGCCCTATGAAACGTGCAGCGTGTAGCAGCACTAGCCGCTCCCCAGTGTTGGAAACCGAATGCAGCCTTCCACATCTGTATGCCTATCGTGAGGAAAGGCAAAGCGAAGAGGGCAGCTTTCAGAGCGTCGAAGAAAAGGCTTTCTTGTAGTGCGAAAAGCTTCACGCACGCCGCGTGCTACCTGCCACTGCGTTGGGGGCCTGCAGCGGCTCCTCGTACATGGTGGTGTACTGCCCCGGCACCATCTCCGCTGGAGTGTACGTCTCGCCGGTCTGCACATCCGCGCGAGGGTGGTGATAGCGCTTGTCCATTGTGTACACGCCGTCCTCGATGCCGAAGATGCCGCGCGCGCCGTGCTGCCGCGAGACGTCCGCCTCCGACGATCGGTCTTGATACTGCGTCGAATACTCCGTGTCCCAGCCCTCCTCGTGCCGCGTCGCGAACCGCGCGTCGCGCTGCGTGACGGACGCCTCATGCGCGGCGGAGAGCGTGTAGTGTCGGTTGCGCAGCGGCTCCGTCGCGTCGCGGTCGTTGGCGCGGGTGGCCTCTGCGACGTCGTACGACGCGTGCTCACGGTGCGTCGTGCTGAGCCACTCCTTCGCGGAGTGCGGCGCGTAGCCGTCCGGCATCGCCTCCGCGTGGCTTGCGTCAAGAGTGGAGCGCAGCTGGCCGTGGTCCACAGCCTGCCCGCGCCGCAGCGTCTCGTGCGTGCGCTCGCGCCGCCGCGGACCTTCGCGCTCAACGTTGTTGTAGCGGCTCTTGTAAACGTCGCTGCCGCCTTCAGTGTCTGCCAGGTCCTTCTGGCGGTACGACGACGGGTCCACCCCGCCATAGTCGCAGTAGTCGTCCGAGGTAAGGCGGTACGGGTCGGGCACCTCGGTGTTGCCGTAGGGGCTGCCATCCAGTGCATCCAGCTCCGCCTTCGCCGCGTCCTCCTTTTGCTGCCCGGCGCGCAGGGTCTCGAGCACGTCGTCGTCGAAGGTGCGGGGAATGGTCTGCGCCGTTGTTTGCAGCGTCAGAAACCGTGGCTTTCGTGACTGGGCACCGTCCGGAAGCTGGCGAGTTCCGTCGCCGCGGAGCTTCTGCAGCTGCGACGCGTTGAGGCCGCCCGTGTTGTTGCTAGTGGCGTTGTTGCTTTTGCTAAGGTGAAAACCGACGGTGGTAAAGTCGATCGTGCGAGGGTAGCTGGTTTGGTCTTTTGGGAAAGGCACGAGCTTGCGGTTGATCTCCGCCTGAAACGGGTACGGCTCCTTCGACACAGCGTCGTCCGGCGCGCGCGGTGGCACCTCCCCTGTCGCGCCCCAGTACGCGCTCGTCGCGAAACCTTCCTTGCCGCGTGATTTGAGGAACTCCGTGAGCGAGTCTTCGTCGCCTGGCACCTCGTTGGTGCTACGTTGAGAGTAGTTCAACGCCCCGTTCACATTGTTGCCGGAGCGGGTCGAACGCATTTTTTTTTTATGGTTGTTTGTTCGCTGGGGATAACAATGGCAACACAAACTGAGTATTGGAGATAGGCGGAGACGAAGGAAGCGACACTGGCTATGGGTCTCTGAAAGTCCCTTTGCTGTTTTCCTAAGGAGGCAGAGAAGGATGGCGAAAGAAGATGTGAGGATGAAGACGAGCTTTTCCCCAACAGAGTGGGACGCAGAACCTCGTGATGCATTAGTGTGAAATGCGTCCATTTTGCTCTCTCTTAGGCACGACCTCCGAAGCATGGCCGGAAAACCCCCATAATAATCATAATCATATTATTAACAATTGCTTGCAACGGAGAAATGGATGCATAAAACGAACGGACGTGTCGCTTTGGTAGCAGTCAGTATTCTCAGGTATACTCTCTAAAAACCTCGCAAGACAGTTTTTTTTTGCTTTATTTTTTGACACAGTTTTAATGATAGTGAACAAGCAGCTGCATCCAGAGAGTTAGCTAGTAGAAAGAGCACAACTAAAGAAGGCACGATGCCTCCATCATTCAAACGAAAAACCTCACATGTGCGCACAATCATACATACAAGAGGAGATCAAAAAACAATACGACAATACACGAGACTACGATACCACAAGACCATGAGATACACATCACGAAACAGATAGTAAAATAACGAGAACGTGAAACTATCTTCGACAGAAAACGGTATGAGCGTGAGGGATGAGGAGAAAGTGCGATTAAGTGAAGACGGAAAGTAACGATATGGAGTCTGCGCGGGTGTGTTCAAATGCGTTGGGGCCACCTGCTATTGTTCTCCGGCACGCATCTCGATTTCTCTCAGTCCGGAAGATGAATTACAGAAAAGGTACAAGAAGCTAGCGCTGCCTACAACTGGTGCGGCAATCGGATACGCCAGTGCGTCGTTTGGAACGCCTATCACCTTACTTCTTTTTGTTGTTGTTGCCGTCGCTACTCCAAAGGAACACCGAGTCGCATAGCCAGCTGCAGCTGCGCATCGTAAATGCTCTGCAGGACGTGAAACGTCTCGTCCACGAAGTCCAGCTGCCGCTGCGTCTCGCGACGAGCCTCCTGCTCTTGCTGTAGTTCTTTCTCCAGAACCCGGTTGCTTTCCTTCTTTGCCAAAAACGAATCCTCTTCGCGGTGCACCGCGAAGGAGATCATCTTCATGAGCCGGTCCGCCGAAACGGCGCTGCTGCCGCCGTTGGTGTCCTCGGTGGTTGCGGGCTGCGCCAACGCCACGTTGTAGGAGGTGAGGGAGAGCGCGGCCGGCATGTTTCCGTAGTGGTTCTGCGGATGGAACGGTGGGCTAGTGGACTGCAGCGGCGGCGACGGGGCTGCGTAGCTTCCTCCGTCGCTTTGCCGGGCGTGAGACGCGCCGTTGCCGGTTGGGTAGAGGTGGCTGGACCCAGGTGCGCGACCGTGCTCGTTGACCGCTGTGTCGACAGCCCCGGTGGCGTACGACGGCGGCGGCGACTTTCCGTCGTGGCGAGAAGTGTCTTCCCCGCCCGGGTTCAACGTCATCGCAGGTGGTGGCCGGAAGACACCCGTGGACGTCTGCTGTCCCCATGGCGCTGTCGGACCAAGGTTAGGCGACACGTAAGTAGACGAAGTACGAGACATTAGCAGTCAAGAAGCAGAACAGGAAGATCAAGAGCGGTATTGCGTGCAGATGGAAATTGTGAGAGAACGGAGAAAGAAAAAAGTACTATTTGCTGTGAAGAAAGAAAAAAACGCGAAACAGGACAGTTGGCGAACGCGAACGCTGCAAAATGCAAGTGTAGGGAAATAGAAAGGTTACCAAAAAGCAGCGTGGTGTGGCTCTTCTGTAGAGAAAAGAGGGGGAAAAAAGACGCGTGAAAGCAGCAACAAACTAGCAGACTCCCACAAAGCACTCAGCAATCTGAGTGGACGGAGCAACGATAGAAAAAAAAAAGAAGGGTATGCCTAGTTTGACAAAAAAGTGGCTTCTACTTTGGTTAATACGGTGATCGATAGAAAAGGCTGCGCCTCGAACAGAGGATAGAGTAATTCAATTGCAGTGATGTGCTTCCTACTTGGTGAGCTTGCTATTTGAAAAAAGGTGGGTTTACTGGAATGGACGGCTGCCAACGAGACTTTCATAAAAACGCTACAAAAAAAACTACAAGTGAACGACTTCGTTTGCTGGCACTATTCCAACAAATATAAGTGCTGCGGAGGAGTGACAACAAGAGAGAGAGGAAGCAAAACAGCGGAAAGAGAAGAAACAACGTAGGAAAGCAAAAGCCAGTGACAAACAAAAGAAATCGTTTCTTTTGTTTGTTTGTGTGTGCGTGTGCGTGTGTGTTCACGCGTCTGTCGTGCACTGAATCTCCCTTAGACATAAGTCATCATTTCCGCTCGTAGCCATCCCTTCCGATTCCAAGAACAACGATGTCCCAGCAACACACACGCGTTTTGGGGGGAAAAAAGAGATACAAGCATTCCTGTCGAGAAGCATACGACACCAGCAGAGTCCCACTCCTAACGGTTGGGAAAAGCCTCGCACGACTAAACAACGCTGCTCCAGCCTCAGTGAAGACGAAGCCAACAATTTTCTTTTCTTCTTTCTGAGCTCCCCAGCTATCAGTATCAGACGAGTTTTCGTTGGTGGTGTTGTTCTGTGAATGTACAAGAAAAACAAAAGACGAGGTGCGTCGGATCCGTTCACGTTTTGAAGCATGGTTGCATACGGCAATGTAGGACGGCACTCATTAAAAACGTAAAGCGTCGGTAATCTGTGAAGATGAAAGAAAAAAAGGCTGACTTTTCTAGCATTTGAAAAAGGGGGAAAAAAGTATCTGAGCGCAACAAGAGACTATCTGGCCTTCAAGGAGCGCGTTTGCATGCTCTTGGTGCGTGCTCCTTCAACTGAAATAGACAGGAATAGCAGAAACTCCGTTTTAAAAAAAAGGAAGAAGAAAAACAGGTGCTCTCCATGAGCCAATCTCTCAAACAAGTGTTGTGGTCTTCACGTCACTCTGTTGAGCGACGGCAGCGCTGGAGCCATTGCCCCTTTTCTTTTTGGCAGATAGCGGCCGCGCGCTTGCTTCGTTGTCGCTGGCGTTGTTTGTGACCACATCCGGATTACTGTTCTGTTCTGGGTCCGACTGTTCCTGCTCGCCGTCCCCCACGTACTTGAGACGGCTCATGAGCTCGTGAAGGCGAGACGCAGCCATCTTTGCGCCGGAGTCGCCCGCCGTTGCAGCGCGCAGCACCGCATCGCCGAACTCCTTCTTCCGCTGGCAGATTTCGTAGCAGTACTGCTCGATTGTGTCGGAGATGATAAAGCGGGTCACGTACACCGGCTTCTTCTGGCCAATGCGGTAGCATCGGTGCACCGCCTGCTCCTCGATGGCAGGGTTCCACCATGGGTCCACCACAATGACGTGGTTTGCCGCCGTCAAGTTGAGCCCGACGCCGGTTGCCGTTTTGCTCGCCAACACAATCTTCACGCTCTCGCTCGTCTGGAAAAGGCGAATCACCGCGTTTCGCGCCGACAACGACATGGTGCCGTCAATGCGCAGCGAGGCAATGTTGTATCGTTCGAGTGCCACAGTGACGACGTCCATAAACGAAGTAAACTGAGAAAAGATAATCATCTTGTCGTTGGGGTGCTTCTGTTGCATTTCGTGAATTGCTCGCAGCACCATGCGCAGCTTCGTGCTCAACTCAAACTCATTCCGCTTGTACTGCGCAATGCGGTCGCTGGACGACAGCGTTGTTTTCTTGAACACAGACGCGTACGTTACCGCTTGGCTGCAGCTGGGACACTGGATACGAGCCGCAATTTCGTCGCCGTCGACCGCGTCTCGGAACCGCAGCAGCATGCATTCATGGCAGAACACGTGGCCACACTTTGTGATGACAGGCGAGGACGCCTCGCTTTTGCAGATACCACACACAGAAATCTTGATTGCACGACCCTGGCTAATCCACGGGTGGCAACACGCTTGCCGCAGCCGTGTCATCATGGCAAAAATGTGGAACACCGCTCCATCCTTGCCGTCCGACGAGGCCAATGCGCTTTTAGAGCGCGCCAGAACGCTGTTGTACATGTGTGACTCCTTCACGGTAAACGGCTGCTTCACCACCACCTCCGTTTTCGGCGGCAGCTGTACCAGAACTTCCTGCACACCATTGCGAATCATCACAGGACCGCGCCGTAGGAAAGCAGGCTGCAGTGAGCGGGCAATACTGCGCTGCAAGATTGGGTCGCTCAGCAGCTCCTCCGAGTTGACGCCTGGCAGAATGGGGAGACGCGGCAGCCCTACGAAGTAGAGTAGGTTCTGCAAGTCGTCGATGGAGTTGTGCAGCGGTGTTGCCGTCACTGCCCACCGATGCAGCCCTTGGAGTTCCTGCACTGCCCGCCACCGCTGCGTGCGGCTGTGGCGAATCATGTGCGCCTCATCCAGGATGATTCGCTTCCAGTGGATATGAAACAGTGGGCCAGCTTCTTTCCGACTGAACGCGTACGTGCGCGGGTCGTCGCCGGGAATAAACGCCGGCGACGCGGAGAATGTGAGCGTGTCGTAGGTGGTGACGACAAAATCGTAAGTCTCTAGCTCTGTGCTGCTCACCCACTTGCTCTCGCCGTGATAGAGATACACGCTTATTTTTCGCGAAGCCTTCACCTTCGACTCAATCTCTGATTTCCACTGGAGCATGAGCGCGGCTGGAACGACGACAAGCGTGCGCAGCTCCTTCGAGGAAATAAGCTGGAAGTCCTTCTTCTCTGCGTCGTTCAAAAAATCTCTGGCACGCTTTTCGTACGACGAGTGGAACTTGCCCGCAAAGCCCAGCCACTTGTCGATCTCGCCACGAATCGCCGCAAAATCGCCTTCGCGAGCCTTCATACGCTCGTTGGTTGAATTGATGAGAGTGTTGAGGTCGTCTCCGGGACGGTTAATACGCGAGCAGTTCGCAATGACGCTGATACGCTGCATTTGGCGAAGAACAGTGATGAGTCGGTTGCCTTCAGCAAGCATACTTCGCTGCTTTAGCTGCTTTGAGTGGGCCGATTTATTGACCTTGTCAGAAACAAGACATAAACCAATCATTTGCACTGTCTTGCCCATGCCTAAATGATCCGCCATGATGCCGCCAACGTGACTCATCTCACGCTGCGTCATCCAGCCTACGCCCTCTTTCTGGAATGGAAGCAGCTGTGTGCTCATGTCTGGCACTTCCATCGTCTCTAATTCATCATCGTAGGAGAAGGATGAGTAAAACTCACGAACTGGAGCTGCGTCGGACGACGGTAGTGGCCCTTGAGCAACAACGGCAAGCCGCCGCTGAGAAGAGCGAAACCAAAGCACCCTGCACAACTTCATCTTCCACGCACCTTGAAAGATGAATGCGGAAAGGGAATAATAAAGTGTTGTATATACTTGTATGTGCTTCAATTGTGCTCAGCGGCTTGAGCGTTTGGGATACACATACACACACACACACACACACACACACTAGACCAGAATTACGAAAACTAAAAATAATTAAAGTAAAGTTTTTTTCTTCGTGCGTGAGCATACAGCAGTTATTCATTCCTTTCTTCAAGAAACCACATCAAAGGTGAGACGTAAAGACGGTGGTTTTGCAGAAATGAGAGAAGAGCAATAGTAGTTGGCGACAAAGCAAAATCTGTCTTCGAAAAAGCAGCTTTTAGATGTGAAGTGGCGTCCGCCTATCTTATAGGATGTTATGGTTTATTGAAATGAGAATTGCCTGCTGCTTAGTATCTGGTCAGCAAGACTGTCCGAATACAGAAAGAGAGCAGAAACCCATACGTGAATGAGAGCAGAGGTAAGAAGGCAGGAAAGAAAGAGAACAGTTGTAAAACAAAAAGAAAAACAACTGACGCTGCATTTGCTTTTTTTTTTTTTTCTAATGCTCTCAGCTGTCCAGTTCATAGAAAACCTACAGTGAGTGCAGACCTAGCAGAAAATGAAAAGGGCCAGTAAAATGCATAAATCAAAAGCGAGCAACAGCTTTCTCGCCTTTTCCAATTGTTCATTCTCCGTATTCATTGCTTTTTACCATGAAGGCTTGTTTGTGCTTCTAAAAAAAAGTAATGCTACAAATACAGGAAAGTTGCAGTGCATCCCATCTTTCGTATTTTTTTTTTTTTAGAGCTGCTCTCAAGCCAAACGATTTGCATCAATCTGTGATGCGTAGTTGCGTAGCCTCAGTCCGAGAGAAAGAAAAATAATAATAATAATAGTGAAGACAATACTTTTTTATTGTTGTCGTCGTTTACTGCCAAAAGGAAAAAAAGACGGTAAAAGCAGGTAAATGAGAACGAATTTAGGAAAACACACCTTCAAATGCAGGTAAATGATGGGGAAAAAAAATGAACAACAACAACAAAAAGGAAAACGCACTAAGTTGACCGGGGTCGCTTAAGATCGTAGAGCTTTGTGTACACTAGTAATTTGGCTTTCCGCTCCTTCTCCGACAATATGTATTGATCGCATTTCTCGTCATTACAATCAAGGGTTAATTCAGTTGTGTCAGAAAAATTGTCCCAGTCTTCACAGTTTTCTTGCTTAGTAGCAATACACAATCTGTCATTGTCCTCCTGTTCGAGTTTGTTATTCTCGCAGGGCCTAGCGTTGGAAAACGAATACAGCGAGCCAAAATCAAACACAGAAACATCCATGTCGGAAAAACGACACGAGTAAAGAGGCGAAACAACATCATTGCCTTTTTTAGCAGAGCTTGTGGTTCTGCCATCGACTTGATCGCAACTTAGCACTTGTGTGCGTTGGAGGTAGCTGGTGCAGTTGGATTTAATTGGGCCTTTAAAACTGCGCGGAGAGACTGTCAGCTTTCCATTCCCCAATTCAACAACTGCGTCTAGTGTCTCAAAAAGCGAACCCAGTTGGCTGTGATCATAGCGATTCAAGGTAAAAGAGTTCACGCAGCCAAGAAAAAAACCTTGCATTACTGCAGCTGATAGTTTTCTCTCATCCTTTGATCGAATGGACTTTTCAAACAAGCAATTCAATTCACAAAAAAATGCGTGATACGCTACGCAAGCACAAAGCTCGGGCTCGGCGGTGGCGAAAAGCACTTTGGTTTTTATGAAGCTGCCACCATTTGAGTTTTTCTGCGCGACCGCGACAGTTTCTCGCAAGGCCATCGCGTTGTGCGCACCTTGAGTGAAAAGGTTATCCACGACTTCCCGTTGCTCAACCGCCCAGCGCAGCTTCGCACTCAGCAGGTGAATGGTTTCCGTCCACAAAGTGTGCAGTGGCCCTTCGTTTCGAGTTTGCATCTTAATTGCGTGAAGTCCAGCCTCACACGCGTTTCGCTGCGCGACGAGGCGTTTTGCACTGGTTTTTAGTAACTGTTGTTGAACACGAAAATCCGCTTCAAGCCACCAGCGCGAGAGACGAACGTTCATTCTCAGAGCTCTGGACGCCAACGACTCAAACGTCAGGGAAGAAACGAATAAACCGTGCTCTTCATAGAAGTAGCGTTGGAGGAGTGCGCCAATCATCGCGGGCACCAAAAGAGGTTTCTCAAGTGGACTAAACGGCTGTTTGTCTTGGACGTGCTTTTGATCTAGCAGCATTGCGTCCTCGGCGATACGACCCGTAATTGCGGCAACATCTTCTGTAAAGGAAAACTTGCGATACGCAATGTGAGAGAAATCACCGCCGCTAGCAACGCGTTTGTCTTCCTCTACTATCTTGCTTGGATCGATAAAGTAAGTATTGACAAGAAAACGCACAAATTCCTCTTGCCTTTTCCATGAGGCGGCGCCGTGCTCTTCTTCGACCAATTCATTGTCAGAGGTAAAATGAAACATTAGGATGGAATCATTTCTCGACCTCGCTGTGAATACGGTGTATTTTTTTTTTTTTGGTTAAAGAAGAATAAGTAGAAAATGTGGTGTTCCCTTCCCAATTGTGCAGTCATATGAAAGGACAGATAACAGAAAAAAGAGTTTCGTGGAAAGTCAAAAGCAAAGTAAAGCATTCAAGCAAAATAAACAGAATACAAAACTTTGCACACATACACACGCATACCGAATAGAGCAACACCAAAACTCACTTTTCGTGTCCAGAATGCACAAACGAAAAAGGAGGCTGTGAAGCTTTCTTAACACGCTTTTCTTCCTCTATAATCAGAAGTGAAAAGAAGACTCTTTTTTACGTAGTTGCAAGGAATAAAGTTACGCCACACAGGTTTCGCGCGTGAAACGGCCTTCTCCTTGCATACTGCGAAAGATGTGACAAAGCAACATCTGCGCTATTAGCTGTTGGATTTTGCTGCCTTTTGACAACACTTTTATGGAACTGATCGTCAGAGAACTGAGCTCTCGATTGCCCTAACGACAAACGAGTTCACTCTTCGTCACCTTTGAATGATCGGGATTTTCCCGAAACCACTCGCTTACAGCGGTTGCTTTGTGCGACACTAGCCCTCTCCCCCCCCCCTCCCCTTTCAGGTGCGATGAGATCTTGCTCTTCCGCGTTGTTGCAGCTACTTCGCTGCATGAAG
>AUXI01000462.1:0-19453 GCA_000482105.1 Crithidia acanthocephali | reverse complement strand
TTTTTCTGTTTTCAGTGATCTTTGGAGGTGTTCCATTCTGAATAGGGTGCTCAGCAACCAAAGGAGAAAAAAAGATGACATCGTATAAAAAAAATAAAACAGACAACCTCCACAGGTGAGAACATAAAAGCAGCAAGTGATTCGAAAAGAAAAGAAACCATAAAAAAGAGCTCTTCTAAAAGAAGGTAGGCCGTCTCGCAGTGAGAAATAAAGAAAAAAAACCGGAAGAATGCAAAACGATGAAGATATACGCAGCCAGCGCCTGCACAACAATACACATCACGGAATGCGTCGTACGTGCAACACGTACCCTTAACTAACAGGTGAATAACAAAAAAAAAAGAAATCTGAAGAATTCAGTGGTTCACATTAAGGTGAACCAAAAAAAAAATGAGAAGGAGAAATGTATATGTTCACAGCTAAAACCCAAAAAAAAAAGAAGTATTGTGAAGCGATGAGTATTATTTCAAAGTAGAGACAGCACTTGTGTGCTGCAGAAGCTCTGCTGCACAGAGAAACACCTGAGAAGAGCGTTCACGTTAATTTGTCTTCTCGTGACTTCAAAAGTGCAGAAGTCAAGAACAATCGCTTTCTCATGCAGCCACAAATGTCACGTGTGCAGATGTGAATGTATAGATAACAAAAGAAAAAAAGGGGACTCTTACGCCATGAAGTGCAGTCCCACTGGCGACTCCGGCACGCCGTTCAGCAGCAACTCCGACCCCTGCTGATCCACCGCCAAGCCGGGAATGCAGCACGTGTAGAGGAGGTCGAGCGCTGTCCATGCGTAGATGTGATACCGTGCCCGCAGCAGGAAGCGAAGGTGCCACCCGAAGAGCGCGGTCCCGAGGCCGTGGTAGCAACAGCAGCCGCATGGAATCCCTAGCGTCAGCGCATCCAGCAGACACACCCACTTGAGCAGGCTGGCGTACGAGCGGGACTCCACCTGCAGGCACGCGCAGCACGGGAACTTGAAGGGGACGGCGCCGCGCATCTGCGTGTCCGCCTGCAGCGCCTGCGCCTGGGAGGCGATGGCGCACCGCACACAGAAGCAGCGGTACAGCAGGTGTCGACAACCTTGCACAATGGATGATGAGGTTGACGTCTCAGTCGCGCCCGCACCGCCACCACCGCGCTGGGCAAACAGCGGCGCGTCTGCCGTCGACTTTCGCGCGCTCGACGGCGGCTGGAAGGGATTTGGCGCCGCCGCGTGTGCGCCGTTTTGCGTCTGCGACGTGTCCAGTCCAGCAAGTGCGAGACGGGCGGAGGGAAAGGGGACGTAGTACACCGGTGCACTGGACAGCAGCGAGTGCGGCGCTGAGGACGACGGCGTACGCAGTGACCGGCGTTGCGCAGGATGGTGTGGGTGCTGCGGTGGCGGCACGTGCACCTCCCCCTCTGCCTCCCCTTCCGCCTCAGCAACGCTGGAGCACAGAAAGCTCGGGGAGAGGGGGTTCAGCGCGTCCACCTCCCACGAGGTCCGCAGCACCGCCCGCAGCGGCACGCCGTAGTACTTGTTACGCAGGCAGGGTAAACACAGTGGTGGGTAGCAGAGCGGCTGCACCCAGCCATGGTCGTCCATGACGATGTTCGACGCCACCGCCGGCCGCTGCGTCAACTGCAGCCGCGGACGGTTGTGATACAGCGTCCGGATGCGGCGCTCTTCGGACGTCGCGAGGCGGACGCCCGGTGGTAGTGTTGGGGCAGCAGCTGCTGCTGCTGCTGCGGGTGCGGGTGGTGCTGCACGTGGCGCATTCGCCGGTCGCAGGGCACCTCGGCCATCGTTGTTGGCAGCCGCAATTGTCGCCGCAATCGCAGCCGCCACTGCAGCAGCAGCACCAGGCGGCATCGCACCGCCGCCGTTCCGACCTCGGGTGTTCTCGTGCGTCGCGACTTCATGTGCCCGCTCTGCAGCTCCGTCAGCCTGCGGACGCGCGGCGCCGGCCGCATTCGTCGACGGCGGGAGGGCTGCAGTGTCCATCTCCGTTGCCGCCCTGTCGCTGCCTGTGGCGTTGCCGTAAGCTGTGGGTACACGCACGTCGCCCCTCTCCCCGCTGCGGTGCGCATCTGCTGGTAGTCTTGCCTGGTACTGACGGTAGTGCTCGGCGTACAAGCGGCCCAGCTGCCGTCGAACCTCTTCCGAGAAGTCCGGCGGGATGTCGCCGTCGGCCGTCCGCTGATACAGCACGGTGCGGTCCGTCCTGCGCAAGCCGTGTTCAAGCCTCCCGTCCTCCTCGTCGGTGTCCTCCGCGCCTGCGACGCCCTCCGAGGCGGGAGAGGAAGGCGCAGCCGCTTCAACGGCGTTGCCGCCCTCCGCCGTGCCGCGTTGAGGCGTCGAGTTCTCCAGCGGCGTCTCGCGGCTGTCGCGGCGCTGCGACACCGACAGCCGTCGCCGTTCCTGCTGCGCTGCGTCGGCCGCCACATCGCGGTGTCGCTGCTGCTGCTGTCGTTGCAGCTGCCGCTCGCGCTCTGCGGCGCGTGCGGCGGCGGAGGATGGCGACGACTGCGATGGCTGACGGTAGCGACTGCCACCGAGGTGGCTGGTCCCCGCCGCGGTGCCGGCATGCGACGGCCTCGCCTCCGTGTTGGTTCTCCTTGGGCCGTTTGCGCCATCTTCTGTGTGGCCGTTGCTGGAGAACAGAGAAAGTGGTGGAGGTGGTGGTAGAGCGTGGGCGGCGTTGTCCCGTGGCGGTGAAGGAGGGGAGAGAATGTCGCCGCCTCCAACATCCGCCTGTCCTGCGGCGGCCCTAGCAGGATTGCCGCTGCTACTCGGAGCTTGACCTTCCATGCTGGTGAGGAAGAAGTAAGAAAGTGGGGTGTCTAAGGAAAAAAAAGAAAAAAAAGGCAACAAAAAGAAAGAAAAACAA
Source organism: Crithidia acanthocephali (assembly GCA_000482105.1). Classification (NCBI taxonomy): domain Eukaryota; phylum Euglenozoa; class Kinetoplastea; order Trypanosomatida; family Trypanosomatidae; genus Crithidia; species Crithidia acanthocephali. The sequence continues at coordinate 16,586 of AUXI01000462.1, read as the reverse complement.
AACGATGATAACACAAAGCCGGAACGACTTTACTGGCCGCCGCTTTGCACCAGCGCACAACGCTCTTGAGAGTGTTCTCTCAACTGCAGAAGTTGCAACGAGCTTACTGGGAATATGTGCTGAATAAGGAAAGGTGAAAAAGGAAATGCAGGATGGCAGCAAAAACAGAATTCGGAGTCGTTGACAAAGATGGAGAGAGGGCAAGAGAGGGAGAGAAGTGCTGATGCGAACGTTGCCGAGAAAGAAGGTGTCAAGCAGCATACGAGAGGGCGAGCTGGAGAGGACACGTGTGCTGGAAGCAACTGCTCTGCATTCAATTCACTTGTCCATGGCCATGAGCGGCACGCACAGACACACACCACAACATGAAATCCAACAACTCCAACGAGCATTTCAGTGAAGTTCAATATCTTGTTTCTGTCTCAGCTTTCATGCGAACCGACACAGTCGACGACCCTGACGGGAAACAGACAAGTACCCTTCGCTTCTCTTTTTTATTTTTTTTAATCTGGTCGCTTTTCACAGCGACGGCAGTGCTGTCGCCTCCACCACTTCCTCGGGTGCCTGGGCCTGCAGAAACGACTCATTCTCGCGCCGCTCCTGCGATGACGAACGCGACGCTGACGACTGCACGCCGCTGCTGCCACTCTGGCCGCGTGTCACCGCAAGAGAGAGCTCCGCCGCGTGTGCATCGCCGACCTTCATAAGTTGCGACGGCGTGGCGTCGTGCAGCGCCGTGGCTGACGTCCAGGAAGCCTCGTTGAGGCTGCCGTGCTGCAAGCGCCTCGACGGACTCTGCATCGGTGCCGCACTGACCGAATGTAGCGAGTCAGCCAACTGCGACGGCGAGTGGGGTTGTGCTGTGCCGTCGCCATCGCGGTCGTCGTGGTCGAAGGCAGCCGCGGCCGCGGTAATGCTTGCATTTGCACCGGTCATGGCCAGCCCGCTGGTCTCGCGTTCCATGGGGTGGGTGTCGAGATACGCGGCCACCGGCACCCCCACCACAATCGGGTGGAACTCCGGGAAGGCGCGCGTGACGGACACGGACGACGCCGGCGCTGCTGCAGCCCCTCCGGCAGCCACGGCGTTCGCCCCTGTGGTGGTTGGTGTTTTTGCGTTGCCGCTGCGTTGAGGGAACGGGGCCACCTCGTGCCAGCGGGACGGGCTGCAGGGCACGTAGGGCACCGCGCCATCCATCGGCAGCGGTGTTGGCAGAGTGGTGGTTGTGGTGCCATCCACCACCGCACGATCAGCAGCAGCAGCAGCAGCTGGGGTGATGGAAGTTGTAGCGGAAGCCGAGGCAGGGGAAGCTGTGGTCGGTGACGAGGTAGCGAGGGGCCGTTTTGTCTCCTTCGCAGCGAGGGGTGAAGCGTAGATCTTTCCCGGTGTGGCACTGCTGGTGGGGCTGGTGCTGCTGGGGCTGCTCAGATGGCCAACAGTCGCCCCGCTGCGACTGGCATTGGTGCTCGTGAGCGTTGTTGTCGTCGTTGCAGTGGACGGTGCCTTTAGCGCTGCAGCCGGAGGTGTGGTGGCGTTGGTGCCGCTGCTGTTCAACGCAGGCGTGGTCTTCGCCGTTGGCGTCACGGGTCGCTTGACGACCGTCGCCGTTGGCATCGACGGCACGGCGTGCGGGTTGCGTAAAAACATATTTTCCACCATGACCGCCTCCGGCACGCCGGGGCTGCTGCTGCCGCCGGGCACCGCGACCATCACGGAACGGCAGGCGGCCATCCCAATCGGCGACGAGGCGTCCGCCACGACGGGTCGGATAAATGCTCCCATGGAGGCCATCATGAGCGTCTTTGGGTCCACCGAACTCGCCTCCGTCACATCCACATCAGCCTCGGCCTCCGTCCTCTTTCCTTCATTCGGATCTGCATAAGAGACGGCCGAGCTGTGCTGCTCCTTCTGCGCAGCGGACGCCGGCGCATCGGTGTGGCTGCCTCTACTCACAAAGCCGCCACCTCGTCGCCACGCCGCCGCGGCTGACACGTTGCCGTCCTCCGTCTGCCGTGTTGCCGTGGATGCCGCATGTGCTGCTGCGGCTGCTATCGTCGTTGTTGCTGCTGTTGTGGGATTCGGCTCCTCCTTCTTTGTTGGTGGCGGCGGCGGCACTTCGAGCAGCTGCAGCGAGCTCGCCGACGGCAGCCGCGAGCCCAGCCCGCGTTTTGCCGGATCGGTGGAGGCCGCCATGTCCGCGAACGCCTCGATGATGGTGGAAAAGAAGGCAGGGTGGAAGTAGTGGCCCATGCTCTTCAGGACCAGCATGCGGGCATAGGGCAGCATGGTGGCGGTGCGGTAGCCGTGCATCGGCGGCACCACCACATCCTGTGCCCCGTGCACGACCAGTGCGGGGACGTGGAGGTGCTGCAGCGCCGCGTCGCGCCCCACGGCACGGCGGATCGTCGCCGCTTGCCGCACGAGGCCGGCCGAGTACGAGGAGCGCTTCAGCGACATGAGAAAGCGCTTCTTCAGGTAGTCCCCGTCGGGGGGCAGCGCAGAGCGCAGCAGTCGACGCAGCGAGTCAACGCGGAACTCCAGCAGCTCATCGACGGTGCAGTGCCGCGGCGGCTTCCGCAGCATCCACAGCTTCACCCACAGCTGCGGCTGCGGCAGGTCAGGGGCGTTGGTGGAGGACATGACGCTCGTCAGCGACATCGTCCGCTCCGGCGCGAGGAGCGCAGCCGTCTGCGCGATCATGCCACCCATGCTGATCCCGAAGAGGTGGGCACAGGGGAGGTGGAGCGCGTCCAGCAGCGCCCACGCATCCGCGGCCATGTCCTCCACGCTGTAGGGCAGCTTCTCCCCTAACCAGGTGGCAGCCCCGCCAGGCAGCAGCAGCAGCGGCGCCTTCACCCGTCCACGGTGCTCGACTTTTGTGGAGTGTCCCATGTCGCGGTTATCGTAGCGGATGACGTAGAAGCCTGCCCGCACGAGGGACTCGCAGAACTCCTCGTCCCACGCGTACAGTTGCATGTTGAGGCCGCAGATGAGCAGCACCGGCGGCAGACCGTCGGCTGGGTCGCCAAAGCACTGGTAGCACAGCTCAATCGGCATGTTGCTCGAGGGACAGTCCCGCACCTTCACGACCATCTGTGGCGTGTGCAGAACACGCTTTAGTGGCCGTGTCGTCCCTGCCGTCTTCTTCGGTGCGCCGTTGTCGCCGTGAGACGCAACGCGGGAGGCGGAGGGCGAGAGAGACGCCACGGAGGACGTGGCGGAGTTCACGGCGGCCGGCATTGGCTGCGTGTTGCACAGCGACGCGGACGACGACATGGGAGACAGCGCACGTGAGGCGGTAGAGCGAGAGAACAGAGCAACAAAGAAAGGGAGAAAAAAAGAGAGGCGAAAATAAACAAAAAAAACTGCCTGATAACGATAGAGACAATCCTCTCGTTGCGGCAGTGTTACTCGGATTACAGGGCCTCGTCTACCGTTGAAAGCAAGCGAAAGCAAACAGTGTATATATAGAGTGGAAAGAAACAAGAAACAAGAAAAAGAAAAGACTCGTTCACCGCGACAGAAAGAAATTGCTTTCAATTCACTGTAAAAACAAAAAAAACAAGGCAACCAAAGCAATAGTGGGAGAAAGTACCCCCGGTGTTGAAGGCACCGATAGGAGGACCTAAAGCAAGTTCTAACAGCACGTGCGTTTAGAGTGCTTGAAGAAGGAAGAGAGATGAAAGAGAAATTTGCGCTTCGGGAAAGCAGAAACACAGAGGGTAAAGCACGAGCGTAAGTCAAAGACCGAGGATAAGGATGCAATACTTATAATGCAATAGTAGTAAAAAAAAAAAACAGTACTGTTTTGTCCTTTTTAGAACTGCAGAAGTGTGTGTGTTAAAGTGCGAGTAGTAGACTGCAAACTGCGAAGGTCAGGCGTGGGCTGCTAGCACAGTGCGATTAGTTTGGATAAAAAAAATGAGAAAAGAGACGAGTGCAACCAGGATAGAAAGGATCAGAGAACAGCAGCGCAAAACGTTCACAGTCGGCGGAAACTCTATCGTGTTTTCCTCTTTTCCTATGCTACGCGTACCCTCTTGTGATTCTCCTATTTAAAAAAGCGGTATGAGATACAAAAGAAAGAAAAAAGGCAAGAGCAAGAAAAAAAAGCGTTGATGACTGTTACGTAAATAGAAATGCTATCATCCTCAGTACATGATTCCAGTGAAAACCGTAGATGAATAATCAGGAGAAAGTTGTCAACACCGTAATGGGAAGAGAAGCGGACGGAGATGGGGAAAGAGAAGAGATAAGCGAGATTCAAAAGGGTGAGATAGGTGGCGAAGCCCGCGGACTCCTTCTTTCGTCAGTGCGTGTGTTTGTGTGTGTGTGTGTGTGTGTGTGTGGTAAGAAAAGGTACGTTTTCATTGCCTCCTGCCTTGAACGGTGTTTCGTCGTTGATTTTTGGCGCGACAGATCCACTGCCCACACACGCAGCAAATCCCACCCATTGGAGCAGAGGGATGCTTCTGCCACAACACACTCGACTTGCGCCATCGCATGCCTCAAAGGAGTCTTTGCCTCCACCGTCGGCTGTTTTGTTCGTTGTTGTTTGCTCTTGTTAATCGTTTGGCATTGTCGTGTTGGACACGTTTGTGTTTGTGTGTGTAGAAAGCAGTTGACGCTGCATTACACGGAGGGAACTTGAGCATACAGACGCACACATACAGAGTCAATAGAGGGAAAAAAAGTGGACGAACGTGGAAGAAACTGTCAAAAAAAAAAATAACAAGAAGAAGAATAAGGCAGAAGACAGAAGAAAGTGAATGAATGAATGGCGGAGAGGACAACACAAAAAAAAGGGAAACAACAAAAAGAGATTGCGAAAGAGACACACACAAAAAAAAAAAACGCTCACAGCAGCAATGTAGCTGCCCTTCGTACTGTTTCCATCTTACTCCGTCACGGCAACGCTTCGTGCATTCAAAATCATTTCGTCCGCCAACGGCTTGAACATGTCCTTCGAGAAGTAATGCCCCATCCGCGGGAAGATGACCAGCTTCGCACCGTTGATGCACGACGCCAGGCGCCGCGCATTGGCCACCGGTATAATCGGGTCTTTTCCGCCGTGCAGCACCACGACGGGTACGTAGGTGGACGTTGGGGCCGACGGCGTGCCGGCGGCGTGGGGGTGGCCCTCGCCGTGGTTCAGCAGCGCCGTCAGCAGTGCGCCGCGGTCACGCGAGCGGGCGATGGCGGCGAGGTGTCGCCCCGCTCCACCGCCGTAGTTCGACCGCGCCACGTCCCACCACATCCCGAGGCGGAACTCGTGCTCGTAGAAGGGGAGGTCGCCGGACATGGCCTTGTAGAAGCGCACACGGTAGTCCAGCACCGACTGCACATCCTGTGGCGACTCCGGACCGTCGAGCAGGTTCACCAGCATCTGCGGCTTCGGCCACGCCACCCCGGCGGAGGTGGAGTGCAGGCAGAGGGACGCCACCACCTCCGGGTGGTGCAGCACAAGAAGCTGGGCAATCATGCCCCCCATCGAGCACCCGACGACGTGTGCCTGCTTCACCTTCAGAGCACGCAGCAACCCGGCGGCGTCGTTGGCCATGTCCTCCAGCGTGTACGGCAGCGGGGCCTCCCCGATAGACGCCCAAGCAGGCAGGGCCATGCGCACGATGTTCGGTGCGGCGTACTCGTCCAAGTGGGTTGAGAGCCCCACATCGCGGTTGTCGTAGCGGATGACGTAGAAGCCCGCCTCGGCCAGATAGCGGCAGAAGCGGGTGTCCCAGTACGGTCCTGTGCTGTTCAGGCCCATGATAAGCAGCATGCACGGGTCCTTCGGACTGCCAAAGGTGTTGTAGCAGATGGTGATGTCTTTGCCCGTGCTCTGGCAGCGGCCGACATCCGCGTATTCATCTTTTGGGGCTTCGGGGTAAATGGTGCGCAGCTCCGCGTACACATCGGGTGGGAGGACGGCTTTTGTTGACCTGGAGGGTTGCGCCGGTGGCGGCAACGATGTCATGGTCGGACCATAGCTCATTTTTCCCCTCTTCTTCTTTTGGTCGGTGAGAATTCTTTCTTTGATTTGCTTTCTTTGTGGTTGTAAATGATCTTTTTGTATGTGTACGAGTCTTACGATTAGCACAGAAGTGAATGAACGGACGAGCAGTTCCGAGAGGGGGATACGTTTTGCCTTTTCGATGGCGTGTTGGTATGCCTCCTATTCGAAGTACGCTCGATGAAGTGTGTGGATTTTATATCTCGTTATAGCTTCACGAAATGGACAGGAGTGTTTGCCGATGTGCGTGTATTTCATTCAGTAGACGGGGTGCAAGGATAGAGTTTTTGAAGTTCCACCTGTAAAAGACGTGGCAAAACGGCAGGTGCGTCACGGCAGTGATAAACAGCACGATAGCTTTTCCTACGAATCAATGAGTCCTCATTGTTTGTTGTTGTTGTCGTCGTCGTGGGTGCTGTAGCGTGATCGCGACTTCGAAGCCACTCTCAAAAAAGTGCATTGTCCGCTTGAGGGACTGCAAGTGGTGCTGCACCGTGCACAGGAGAGACTTACACGTCTTTCTCCCATCGCTACGTGCCCCATTTAGCTGCGTTCTGTTTACCTGTGTAAAAGCGAAGAGGCAACGAGAAAAGGGAAAGAAAAAGAAGAAAAAGAACACTACGTAATTCACTACCATTGGGTCAGTACGAGGACCCGTATAGACCGTAAACGATAACGAAATGAAGCGATTCGATGCAAACACCAGCATTGGATGGGCGAACTGTCAAAGCTTCGAGGCAACCTTTGGCGTTGGTGTCACCCGCTTCTTCTTCGCAGCTGCCGCTGCTGCTGCTGCTGCTGCAGCCAGCGCCGCTTTTCGCGACGGTGATCGCGCGGCCGCCTCACCAGCGCGAATGTTGTCGCGTATGAGCCGCACGTACGTGTCACGCAGCGCGGGGATCAACGTGTGGCCCATGCCCTCGATCATGTACAGATGACTGCCGGGGATAACAGCCGCCAGGTGCTTCGCATTCGCAGCCGGCACCAACGGATCATGATCGCCTTGGATAATGATCGTCGGCACGTAGAGGGGCGAGGCGACCGCCGCCGCGGCACCACCACCACCACCACCGCTGACAGCCTTCGTGGGACCGCCCGTCGGTGGCACACTTGTGATGCACCGCTTCAGATCCTCGTCGCGGCTTGGCGCGTTCAGCAGTGCCAGAAACTGCCGCGGGCCGCCGTTGACGTACAGGCTGCGTCGGAAGACGCGAGACATCTGCTGCTGCGCCGCCGCACGGTCGAACGGGTAGCGCCGCGTGTCCCCGGCGAGCTTTTCCAGCAGCTTTGAGAAGCTCACCGCGTAGACGTGCACCTTCTCCGCATCCCGCTCCGCACAGAGCCGCTGCCGCTCCTCGGCGTTTGCCGCGCCTGCGATGCGGGCGGCGTACTTGGCCGAGGTGGACTTTGGCATGAGGGAGATGAAGCTCATCATGTCCCGCAGTGAAGGCCACTGCGTCTGCAGCGCGCTGGAGTGCGTCGAAATGAGGGTGAGGGAGAGGACGCGCTCTGGGTGCGAGATGGCCATGCACTGAACCACCGTCCCACCCATGGAGGTGCCAACGAGGTGGGCACTGGACACGTGCAGGGCATCCAGCAAGCCGAAGGCGTCCCCGGCCATGTCGGCGAGGGTGTAGACCTCCGGTATGGTGCGCTTACCCGGCCGCAGCACGGCGTACGCGAATTTCATGTAGCTCGTCGCCCCAGTGGAGGGCGCCGCCGTGCCGCCTTTGGTGCTGCCGCCGTCGTCGTCGAAGTGTGTGCTGCAGCCGATATCACGGTTGTCAAAGCGGACGACAAAGAAAGGCCCGGCACGAGCCAACGTGGTGCACCACCGGTCATCCCAGAAGAGCGCGGGGGAGGCGAGACCCATGACGAGCAGCACACACGGATCGCGCGGCGCACCGAAGGTGTTGTAGCAGAGCTGCACGCGACGGCCCGTGCTGCCGCAGCGACCTACGTCAGCAAATTGATCGCGTGGACGCAGGGGGGCTTGGCTGGCGCTCTGCCTGCTGCGGGATGCCGCTGCGGGGGCAGGTGGTGGCATTGCGTGTTCCCGGTGCTGTGCAGGTGCTGTCTGTTAATATCGATAAACTTGAATACTGTGTGAGAGCCCGTAGAAAATCAAGGGGACACACAGAGAGAGAAAGAAAAAAAAGTTGGAGATGACGAACGCCACTAAAGTGAAGCGGTGATGTGTTTCGAATTACTTGAATCGACTGTCAGACGAGAAAGGAGCGACGGTACAGGCGACAGTTTTTTTTTTTTTGTTGTGTGTGTGGGTGGGTGGGTGGAAAGCCGGCATTAGACAAACAAAGCAAACAGAGGAGGAACAAAGAGAAGGAACCGTTTGGCTTTGACGGAGTTCGTCCTGCCTCGACAGCGTTGGACTTCACAGGGGGTGTGCAGCATATGGCCGTCGAATCAAAGGAAAACAAAAACAAAGAAGCACTTCATATCTCGAATGCACAAGCAGCACATCCCATGGACCATTGACAGTGGAGTACGCTACTTACCCTGGGTTGCACAACGTGAACCGCGGTAGATGGCACACTCATCACACATTCCCACTTCTGATTGCATACGTGCTGCACTGCTTCCGTTGGCCATTTCTCCCTTTTAACGCAACAAATAAACAAATAAAAACCACACGTACGTCACGGGTTCCCGTCACAAATGTCTTCCCCACGATATTTTTGTTGTTGTTGTTGTTGTTGTTTTAATGACTGTTTGGAGCTTTAAATACTTGTAGGAAACTAACGATGCAGCGGGAGTGCTGAAGATAGGAACATCACGAAAGAAAAACGAAAAGAGAAAAAGAAAATGAAAAGAGAAGAAAGAGAGTACATGCTTACACGTAGATGAGAAAGAACAAAGCCGTTGCCTTCGTCTCCGAAACGATTGCAGCTGGAGGCGCCGCATTTAGATCCTCTCTTTCTTATTAACAAAAGAAAACGATAAAAACAAACAGAATGGGAGAGAGAACACCGTAAGACAGAACGACAAAGAAGAAACAAAGCTAACAGTAACCTTCAGTAGGAAAAGAAACAAAAAAGGTATAACCATATATATACAAAAGTCAGGAATAGATGTGTATAGTATCTGACACCTTACGTGTGAGAGTGTGTGTGTGTGTGTTGTAAGTAAACTATAGAAAAACAACCACAATAGTTTAAGGTGTGGTTGCACGCCTGTTACAGCAAAGAGGTGTAAAAGAAAAAATAATAACGGTAACCGGGTTATCTTTGCTTCCTTCTCTCGTTGTCATAAACGCCTAAACGAAAAGAAATACCTCTCTTGTACTTGTCGTAGTTCACATTGCGAAAGCGCGCAATTGCTGCGCTGCCAGATCACGTTTAAGAAGAGATTATAAACACACAGAAACAGAGGGAAAGAGAGGAAAAGCGCTTTTCTGTGAAAAAAAAAAGCAGAGAGAGAAGGGGTGGAGATGGGAAATAAAAGAGCAGAAACAGCTCACTGGTGTGTGTGCGTGTGTGCGTGAAAAACAAACGAACTCAAAAAGACACACTACAAACAAATAAATAAAAACGCCCGAACACAAAAACGGCAGAAGAAAAAAGAAAACGAATGGAAGAGAAAAAAAAAGCCAGCCCTCGCAACGGTGCAGTACTGAGCCGGGAAAGAAAAAGTAGAATGACAGACAACCGCACACGCACCTCGCACATCGCACTCAAAAAAAATGGATAGACTGTTAAGCTTGTCGAATTTGATATGCAGATATCAACAGCGACCACACCAGAAAATAGATAGGGAAGAGTCTCACTGGAAATAAAAAAAAGTCAAAGCTCAACAGCGGAAGGAAAGAGGAGAGATGGACGCGTCAGAGAAACCACGCGCGTGATAAGTACGGAGCGCGATGGCAAGCGCAGACTTCCTCGATGATAGGAAAGAAAAAGGAGTTCACATTAAATACAAAGGACGAAAAGTGCGGGAAGGTTTTTCTTTATCTTGAAAAAAGTGACGCATAGCGGCGTTCACGTTTCTACAAAAAACGCAAAACAGATTCAAGGATTAAAGGACTCATTCAAATAAGAAAAAGGGGAAAAGGCCAAAAAAAAAAACGATGCATCGAAGAGGCAGTGACGGGCAAGCACGGCTCCAAAACAAGAGAGAAAGATGAGAAAAAAAGTTTCATTCCATAATTAGATGGAAAGGGACTCGCACGCTTTTGTGACAACACAAACCAAAGAAAGAAAAATATGCGACGAAAGCGTGCAAAAATACACATATTCAGACAACCACACACGCGCGCGCGCATAAACATGACTTTTTCATCATCTCACTCAGTAACTGCTGCGCGATAAACGCCTTCAGGTCATCTAAAAAAAAAGAGGCAAGAAAAATGTGCATCTTTTGTGTGTGTTTGTGTGTTTGTGTGTTCTGTGATTGCTGCTGTTTTTCTTTGCCGCAATTCGCATGCGAGCTCTGCCTTTTCAACAAAGCAAACAACAAAATGGATAGCAAGAGTCAAAAAGAAAAAGAAAAAACGCCATCGAAATGAGGTGAAAAAAGAATGAGACAAAAACGAAACAACTAACTGAAGCACAAATGCAGTATCGTACAAAAAAAAAATGAAAAGGGGAAGCAGTGATGCGGAACAGAGAATCTAGAAAAAAAAAAGGAGTAGAACACATCGGAGAAAAGGGAAGAAAAAAAAAAAGAAAAGTTCGAGCAGCGCCAGCGCGCCTACGTCGAGAAACAAACGGTTAACTAACGAGATGATACATTGGAATAACAGAAGACAATGAAAAAGGGATATTAAAAACACGACTCTCATTCACCTTCCGCAGGAAGGCTCAAACGTTCACATGCTCTACAAAACTGGAGGACAGCTTTACGTTTCCTCCCACTGCGATTCTTTTCATAGATAAAGCGGGCTGTGGGAGCAGAGGGAAAAAATGAAACTACTTCGCATGACTTCATATCTTGTACTCACCAGAACGAAGGAAAAAGTACAACGACACAGCCGCATTCCAAAAAAAAAAAACAAGTGGAAGAAGAAAACACGCGTCGGAGAGTCGCTTTTTTTTCTGAGTCACTAGATGTACGTCTTTGGCACGCTCTCCGTTGGGTTCTCCAGTATGTCCTCCGCGTCCGCCACCATCAGCTCTAGCTTCTCCAGCTGTCGCTGCATCATCATCCGCTGCCGTGGGTCCTTTGCCTTCTCCAGATCCTCACGAATCTTCGGGATGGTGCTCGTGCCGTAGCTCACAAAAGCGCGCGTGCTGCCCACCTTTGGCCGTCGCGTCTCGGTCTTCGAGAAGCGCTGCAGCGTCGCCAGGTAGTTGAAGATCTCTTCATCGGTCACGGAACACGAGAAGAGTGCGGTGGAGTGAACGGAGCGATGCAGGGCGGAGTAAAACAACGCCCGCGGTTCCGCCGGGTTCTTGTCGAGGATTCGGTTGTAGTGGATCACGCCGTTGCCCACGCCGCTCGCGAAGATCGACGAGACGAGCACGTCCTGCTTCCCGGACGAGGGCGAGGTCTTCACCTGCTTCAGCACACAGGTGCACAGCACGATGCCGTGTTCCTCGGCGCTGGCGCTGCCCTGCTGCTGCGCACGGTAGAGGGACGCCTCGAGTACGTCGTTGAACTCCCCGGCGTCCTCGACGCAGACGTACACCATCCCGTTGGCCACGTTACCGAAGAGTGGACTCTCGGCCACCGTCAGCGTCACAAAGCGTTGCGGCTCATCAGCGAGGAGGTCCATCACCTGGTCATCCTGCAGCAGGCAGACCGACATGGTGAACTCGAAGGTGGTGGAGGCCAGCTTGCCGAAGGTGCCCTTCACGACCGATTTCAGCGCAAGCCAGGTGAACCACTCCGTCGGCAGTGCAGAGGAGATGCCGGCGTCCGCCATGATCATGCCCACATTGCAGCCGTACACAAAGTTGTCCCGCATCTCGTCGAGCGAGTCGCTCAGCAGCTCCACATCGGTGCTGCGGTTGGCGTAGATGACGTCGCGCATGTCGTACTTCTGCACCTCCTCGGCCCCGGGCTTCTCCGCGCGCACGGTTCGCCCGTCTACCTCAATAGCCTTGTTCGTGCCGTGCGACGTGTCCAACACGATGGAGGCCTTCACCGTGTTCGTCAGCGAGGGGTCGCGGGCACGAGCGTTGTTCTTGCCCAGCGTGCCGGTGTCGCCTTCCTTTTTGTAGTTGGACCCATCCGCCACTTCACCGACATCCTTGTTCTTGAAGTACATCCCGACTCGCTTCTCGCTCGCCTTGCGCGTTAGGTTCTGCACGCTGTTCTTGCGACCCAGCGCCATGGACTGCCCTTCCTCCACCACCGCGTTCTCGGACGTGCCTTTCGGCGGTGCCGCGTTCGGGTCACCGCCGGCATCGCCGTTGTTCGCCGCGAGCCGCCGCTGCATCATCATCTGCTGCTGCATCATCATCTGCTGTGCCTGCGGTGTCATGGCCCCCTGCCCCGCCGGTCGCTGGTTAATTCGGCCATCAAGGCCGCTAATGGTCATCGTCATGCCGCCGCCAGGGCCACCCATCGGGCCAAGCATACCCATGGGGATCGACATGCGGTGCTGCTGGGGCGGCTGCGGCTGCGGCTGCGGCGCTCCGCCGGTGCCGCCAGCACCGGGGCCACCGTTGGCAGCGTAGCTATAGAACTGACCAGCGATGGAGTAGCTGCGCTGGAGCGCGGTGGAGCTGTCTTGGCGGGCCAACATCCCCGGCGACGCCCCACGTGTGCCGCTGTTGCTGCCGTTGCTGCTCTCTGCCCCGCTGAAGTCGTGCATCGACGCCCCGCTGGCGATGCTGTTCATGGACATGTTCGGTCCTACCCCCGTCGCTCCGTGGTGCACGCTGCCCTGGGTGAAGCTCGGCTGACGGAAGCTGCCAAAGCTGTAGGAGCTGCCCATCCCGCTGTTCTGTCGACTGAGCTGCTGCGGCTGGCCAGCCGGCCCCGCATTCGGCGGACCCATGAAGCTGCCACGACGCATGCTGCCGTAGTCGCTGCCATTGCGTGAGAGAGGCGCCCCGCCACCACCGCCAGTGTTGCTGTTCGTCATGTTCATCTGCGAGGTGCTGTAGTAGTCAAAGTTGAGCCCGCTGTTCATGCGGTGGAGGCTGCCGGCCCCGGCAGAGCTGAAGCTCCCGCCGGTCTGATAAGGGTTCGCCGCGGAGCTGAAGCTGCCGAAGCGGGGGACGCCACCGCCCATGTAGCCGCCGTTGTTGCCACCGTGCATCGAACCGTTGCCTCGCATGCCAGGCCCCGGACCACCGAAGTTGTTTTGGTTGTGCATCATCATAAAACTCGGGTTGCGGTTGAGCTGATGCACCGCAGCAGCGTTGCCGCCCGTGGTGTTGCCGCCAGCGTTGTTTTGCGGTCCACCGCCGTTCATCGGGCCTGGTGGCGAGGAGGGTCCCATCGGGCCGCGCATGCGAGCCTGCATGTGCAGTGGCTGCTGCGGTGCCTGCTGCGTCATTGGACCACCGCCGCCGCCATAGTTGCCCCGCATGCCAGGGCCCATGCCGTAGTAGCCGCCGTACATACTGTGTATGTGTGTGTGTGTGTGTGTGTGTCTGTGTGTGTGTGTAGTCTTCCGAGGAAAAAGAGAAGAGGAAAAAGAAAACGTCGTTCCTAGAACTGTGAAGAACAAAGTCGCGCTTTCGTTGAAGTTTAAATTCTTCTTTTTCTTTTTCTCGGTGGCTACGGCTGCAGACTATTGTTTTTTTTTTAAATCAGAACTGCTCACTGAGATTAACTATAGAGAACAGGAGGAGAGAAAGGGAAGAAAGAACTACTACTATTCCTCACGCTTCGCTGCCACAAAAACGTGTTCGAAACTAGACGCAGTAAAGGAAAAAAAGGTCCAAGACGGTATGTTTTGTGTGATAGAAAAAAGAAGAAAAACGTAAAAAAAGGCAGGAGAAGAGTAAGCGAGAGAGACAAACCATCGGAACTGAGGGAGAGGTGGCCACTGAGCGCAGTGCGATGGACGTTCTAAACGAGTGGCGTGGATTAGCCAAAGAAATGCAGAAACACCTCGCACAATCTTCTTTTCTTTTTGTTTTTTGGAGGCCGTAGCCCATACTTGAAGCGACGTTTGCTTTCTATGCACGTACCGGGTCTTTTGCGTTGAATGCTCAGCACAACAGCCGGAAGTCGCACGTTTGCCCTCATCGCTCCGCAGAAAGAAAGAGTGCAAGTGCACGCTACATACGTTGAGGCATACGCACACAATGTTTCACTGTGCTTCCAACGGTACAGATGGAAATTATTCTTTTTGTTTCGTTTTGTTTGTTTTTCTGCGTACTTCATTGTCGCTGATCTGCACGGCGCGGGCACCTGTGAGTCTTGCGACGATGACGACGTCGTGTACGATGGAAGGATCAAGAGGAGAAACACAAAGGAGAAAAAAAAAGAAGTGAAAGGCGACACCACTACGGTCGATACCAACACTAACCTTAAAAAAAAAACGCAGATCCAAAGAAAACAGCGCTGCTCGGCACATTTTCCTCTCACACGTTTGATTATTTTGGGTTTTCTACGAGAAGCAAAGCAAAGAGAAGAAAAAAAAAAGAAAAGCTGATGGTACGTGCGTAGATGAAGACGCTAAAGACTGTGTCGCTTGTGTTTCTTTGCTCCATGTACCTACTATGAATGCCCTCCTCTTTCTTTTTTTTCTCGCAGCGTCGCTAAAAAGTAGAGAAAAGAAAACTGCTATCTTCTTTTCTACTTCTTTTTCTTTTTTTTTAGTGTGTGTGCGTGGCATAAACGACTTGCAGAAAAAGATAAAAACGAGGCGTCAAAGAAACGGGCATTTGAACGGAGAAAAAAAATGGAGAAAACTATAGATGGAGAGACGTTTTGATACACCAACGAAGGCCATACACAAAAAGAAAAGAAAGACACAAAACACTTGCTATTGGGTGAAATGCCAGAAATCTTGTTTTTTTTACGAATGGAAACTCCTTTGGCTGTCCTTTGGGGAAAGAAGAGGGGAAAAAAAAAGGCACTGATAAAAGACGACGTTCTCTTCAGTCCATTCTTTTAAAAAAAGAGAAAGGAGAGTCAGAGAAGCGACCAAAAAAAAAAAAAGCTCACTGTAGATGTGAAAGAGGGAACAAACGGAACTGGAAAACAAGAATCTAACAAAAAAACGAGCAAAAACGAGACTGGAAGAACAACTGAGCTTTGGGTCTGAAAACAGACAGCAAGCCGGATCAAAAAGCCTGTCATCACAGCACACACACGAATCTCTTCGTTACTAGCTTCGAAAAAGGAAAACGCAAATCCGGGCGTTAGAAGAGAGGTGCGGATAGTTCAATTTCGAAGTTTTTCCTGTTTCTGTTCTCCACCGCCGCTCCGACAATTCTAACACAAGTAGAGATACAAGGCATCCGTTTTTTTTTTTTTAGGGGGGTGTAAAAACAAAAAAGCATATAGAGAGTACTGGAAATTATTATCTTTATTATAACCTTTCAGCGTTCATTCAAAAAAAACAGCTGAAATGGTGACAGCACACGCCATGAGTATTGAAGCACGTGTTTCTCCACTAACCTCGCCTTTTTTAACATGTCTTGCTTCCTGTTTAGCTTCTTCGTCTGAGGAGCGATAGGTAGCATCGCCCGCTGACAGGGGAATAATGCTCGTAGAGAAACAAAACTCAAAAAAAAAAGATTGAAGGCCTTGAGGATGCGGGCTCTGTCATAGACACAGAGACAACGCACGTTTGAGATGCACAAAGCAGTAGCAGAGAACCGACTTCGTCGCCTCTCTTCACCAAACCGCCGCTTCAAATACTATTGTGCGAGGCAAGTAGAGGACAAAAAAAGGAAGTGTCAAGAAAAAAATGAAAAGAGAAAACCAACCACTAAAAAAAGGAATAGGTGTCACTTGTAAAAAGGAAAAAATACTGTGTTCTGATTTTTGTGTGTGTGTGTTATTTTTTTAGGAAAGTTTGCGTGAAATATGCGAATAGAAACAAAAAGGAAGGAGAAGCAAAGCCTCCCGCCTAGTGTCCGCGGTTGTAATGCAACGTTCGAGGAGGTGAGCGGAGTAACAGCGAAAAGGCAAATACAGGTAGCAAAAAAAACTTATTTTATGTATTCATATGCAAGCGAAAACAAGATGGGAGGTGAAATAGGAAAATGCTTAAAACAGAAAAAAGTGAAGGTGTTGATTCGAATGTGACTCTTGAGATGTGCGCACTTGTCGACAAGGTATCCAGGGAACAGAAAAAAAAAAAAAGTGCGTGCGATGTAATCACTGCACCCTGCTGCAACGCACCACTTGCGTTGAAACAGCGAAGAAGAGTGCTGGTAAAAGATAATAGACGATGAAAAAAAAAACTTCTTCCTTTTAAAGAGAAGAGAAAGAGTGTGGTATAGATTTGCGTTTACCAGAGAGAAAGCACATTTTCATTGTTGCTTTTGTTGTTGTTGTTTTGTTGCTCTTCTCAAGCACGCGAGTTAAAGATACGATGATGGATGGAGTCTTGCAGAGTCAGTGGCGCAGGTCGTTGTTGCGGAGGCACTCTTGAGTACACACGCTTGTGTGCGTGAGTGTACGAAAGAAAAAAAACAGGAGATAT
>AUXI01000461.1:0-19508 GCA_000482105.1 Crithidia acanthocephali | reverse complement strand
TCTATTGCGTAACTCTATCATAGGCAGCTCGCTGCCGTGCAAACAAGCCGTAAACAAAAGAAAAAGTGATTGTTTTAACAGCTGCATGCACGTGTGCAGCGAGCGCGTAATTACTGCACCGCCAGTGCTGAAGATCTCTTCGCGGTGTCTCTTCTGTGAAGGTGCGTTTTGTTGGTTGCGAAACGCACCTGCCGCCAGGCAGCTACCTTGAGGGAAATGCAACGTGGAGCAGCTGAAACATTCGTCAAGGAGTACACACTATCATGACCTCACTCATTCTTTAACCTTCTCTCCCTTTTCTGTGTTGTTGTTTCTATTTTTCCCGCACGCGGTGCGAATCTTTCTGTTGTTGTTGGTATGTAAGAAACACCAAAGGTGTTCTACGACTTCCGTGTAGAACCTTTTCTAGTAGGCCCATTGGAGTTCCTCTTCCGAGTGTTCCTCCGCCTTTCACATACACACACACACACACACAAATGTCCGACGCGCGAGACGGCGAGCCTGCCGCGAAGCGTGCACGGCGCGAGGTGGACCCTGCCATCGAGTTTCCTTATGAGCTCGACACCTTCCAGAAGGCGAGTATCGATGCCCTGGAAGACGGCGACAGCGTTCTCGTCTCCGCGCACACCTCCGCCGGAAAGACAACTGTCGCTCTCTACGCCATCGCCAAGGCGCTGCGGGAGAAGAAGCGGGTCATCTACACCTCCCCGATCAAGGCTTTGAGCAACCAGAAGTTTCGCGAGTTCTCGGAGAAGTTCGACTCCGTCGGCCTCATGACGGGCGATACGACCATCAAGGCCGACTCGGACTGCCTCGTCATGACAACGGAGATTCTGCGCAGCATGCTCTACCGCGGGACGGAGATGCTGCGGGAGGTCGGCTGCGTTGTATTCGACGAGGTCCACTACATGCGTGACAAGTCCCGCGGTGTGGTGTGGGAAGAGACGATCAGTCTGCTGCCCGAAGGGTGCCAGTACGTCTTCCTCTCTGCCACGATCCCCAACGCGCGCGAGTTTGCGGACTGGGTGGAGAGCATTCACCCAACGACGAAGGTGCACGTCATTCACACCGACTACCGTCCTGTCCCGCTGCAGCACTACCTGTACCCGGCTGGCGCAGACGGGATTTTTCTCATCGTCGACGAGAAGGGCAAGTTCCGCGACGACAACTTTGGGAAGGCCATGACGTCGATGGGTGTAGAGGGTGGCAGCAACGGCAATGGAAGCAGCAGCGGTGGCGCAGGTGGCGCTGGTGGTGCTGGTGGTGCACGGGGCAATCAAAAAGGCGGTGGCGGTCGCAGCCGTGGCGGGTCGTCGCAGTCCATGATGGAGATCGTGAAGCTCGTGATGGACCGCAACATGTACCCCGTCATCGTCTTTTCCTTTGCCAAGGCGGAGTGCGAGCGCAACGCACTGGCCCTGTCGCGCCTCAACTTCAACAACACCGAGGAGGACGCGCTGGTGACGGAGGTGTTCAACAATGCCATGGAGTCGCTCGCCGAGGAGGACCGCAAGCTGCCCGCCATCGAGCACCTCCTGCCCCTGCTGAAGCGCGGCGTCGGCATCCACCACTCCGGCCTCCTCCCCATCCTGAAGGAGGTGGTGGAGATTCTTTTCCAGGCCGGCCTCGTCAAGGTGCTCTTCTCCACCGAGACCTTCTCGATGGGTCTTAACATGCCCGCCCGCACCGTCGTCTTCACCTCCGTGAAGAAGTTCGACGGCGAGAAGAACCGCTACCTGACCGGAGGCGAGTACATTCAGATGTCCGGCCGCGCCGGCCGCCGTGGCCTCGACCGCGTCGGCGTCGTCATCGCGATGGTCGACGAAGCCGTGGAGCCGGACACGCTGAAGCAGCTGACCGGCGGCGGCGCTGATGTCCTCCTCAGCAGCTTCCACCTCACCTACAACATGGTGCTCAACCTGCTCCGCGTCGAGGACGTGGACCCGGAGTTTATGATGAAGCGCAGCTTCTCGCAGTTCCAGCGGCTGCGCGACAAGCCGGCGCTGGAGGAGAAGAGCGCCGCGCTGCGCACGTCCATCGCGGAGATCAGCGTGGCGCACGAGAGCGCGTTCCGCCAGTACACCATCTGCGAGGACATGATCGCCAAGAAGAAGGCCGAGGTGGACGGCATCCTGCGTCAGCCCAAGTTCCTCAAGAACTGGGTGCAGGCCGGCCGCTTCGTGCACATCCGCCGCGCCTCCGACCAGCTGGACTTCGGCTGGGGCGTGTGCCGCGCGTTTGCGGCGAAAAGCGCCAGCCCGGACTTCAGCGACCCCAGCGCGTTCTCCATCACGGCCTCCGTCATCTGCATGAAGGCGGACGTCTCCAACCCGGCCGCGCTGACGCCGTGTCCGGTGGCGGAGTACACGTCGGAGAAGGCCGACCTCTACACCGTCACCTTCGACTTCGCCGACGTCGAGAGCCTCGCCACCCTCAAAACGAACCTGCCAGCGCAGCCGGACTCGGAGCAGGGCCGCGCGCAGGTCGTGCAGATCCTCTCGCGGCTGCAGCGCGAGTTTAACGGCAAGATCCCGGTGCTGACGTCGGCGCAGATGGGTGCCGAGGACGCGCAGCTCGCGAAGCTGCAGACGCAGGTGGCGAACCTGCAGAAGCAGCTCGACAACAACATCCTCGCGCAGACCCCGTCGCCGGAGCTGCAGGCCGAGTTTGAGCAGTACAAGAAGAAGGCAGAGCTGGAAGCGCAGCTGGAGCAGGTGAAGGGCGAGCTGGCTGGCATGGGCAAGGCCGTCTTCTCGGAGGAGCTGAAGCAGATGATGCGTGTGCTGCGCCGACTGGACTACATCGACAAGGACAACATTATCCTCCGCAAGGCGCGCGTGGCGTGCGAGATTACCACCACCGACGAGAACGAGATTTTGCTCACCGAGCTGCTCTTCAAGGGTGTGCTGAACTCCATGGAGACGGAGATGATCGTGGCGCTGCTGTCCTGCCTCGTCAACGTGCACCGCACCCCGGACGGCTTCTCGCTGCCGCAGGAGTTTGAGCAGCCGCTCAAGGACCTCAACGAGATCGTCACCCGCATCGCCACCGTCAGCGCGGAGAGTGGGTTGGTGCAGGAGAGCAGCTCCGTGGAGAAGGTTCTGCCTTCGCTGATGGAGGTGACGTATCTGTGGGCCAAGGGAGCCAAGTTCGTCGACCTCGTCAGCAAGACCAACGCCTACGAGGGTGAGATTGTGCGCATGATGCGTCGACTAGAGGAGATGCTGCGCCAGCTGGCCTCTGCCGCCCGCTCACCCGCCATTGGCAGCATTGAGCTCCACGATAAGTTCTTGAAGGGCATCCAGCTCATTAAGCGCGACATCGTCTTCGCCTCCTCTCTCTACCTGTAACAAAGCGTGGTGGGGGGAGAAGAGGAGGGAGGGTGAACGCAGACGAAAAATGGGCTGTAGTTCCTGCTGCTGCTGTTGCTGCTGAAGCGTATTGGGTGCACAATTAGGAAGGGAAAAAAGTGGCCTCCTTTTCCTTCTTTTCCGTATTGGTGCATGGAGTTGGTTGGCAATGTGTGCGTGTGTGTATGTTTTGTCAGTTCGAGTAAACTAACCTTCTTTTCTAATGTAGTTTTACGTCTTCGAATAAGAGCTAATGAATACCGCAAACAAAATGAAACAAAGCAACGCGGTACTCGCATCACTTCAAAAAGGTGTCGGTCTTGGTTCTTTTATTTCTGTTGAGAAGGACCATCAATGCAAGGTGAGGTGCAGTTCTCTTCCTTTCGAAGAAGAAGCGCTCTCAGTGAACTTGGTGCACTGGACCACATCAACTGTTGCAACATGTCACGATGTATGCAGTATGGTGAATGTGTGCACATAGGCGCGAGTCTCTCTCTCTCCAAAATGGATTGCTAGGTACTCCATCGACAGAGACGTTTGTTGTACGGATGCACGAAGCTGATGTACTTCACTTGCTCTTTCTCTCTCTCTCTCTCTCTGTGCATTGTTCGGTTCCTCAAAATCTTCCCTCTCTCTCTCTCTCACTTTCTTCCTGTTCTGGAACACTTCGGCATTCCTCACTTGCTCTGCGCGCTCGGCCATGTTCCTGTTTTTCCCTACCCTTTGGTGTTGCCGCGAAACGCTGTCAGACTTGTCGGTGAAGTGCAACAAGAAACACGTTTTGACAACTACTGCTTTTTCCCTTCGCTGGCCTTCCTGCACGAAACGCCTCGTTACAGGCGTTCACTCCTGCCATTCCAACATGCTGCGGCGCACGTGGTGCACGCATCGGGCAAAGCACCGCTTTGTAGACCGCGTTAAGGTGCTGCTGTGCAGTGGGGCTGGCGGCGACGGGGCGAGCATCATGGCCCACGTGCACGGCAATGAGTTCGCTGGACCGGGCGGCGGCAATGGCGGCAACGGAGGCAACGTGATGCTGCGCTGCGTCAAGTCGCGGACCGACCTCGGTGACATCGCTGACATGGGCAGCCAGGTCTCGGCTGGTGTGGGCAGCTGCGGCTTTTCGCGCGAGGCGCACGGTAAGCGAGGCCAGGACCTGTGGTTGCAACTACCCGTCGGCACGCAGGTGGTGGATATGGACACAAATGAGGTGCAGTACGACCTCGACGAGGCCGGCACGGAAGTCATCCTCCTCGAGGGCGGCCAGGGCGGGAAGGGTAATGCGGCTTTCGCGAACAAGTACCACCACTCCCCTATTGAGTCGACGAAAGGGCTGCCTGGCAACACGATGCTGGCGCAGATTGAGCTCAAAACCATCGCGGACTGCGGCTTGGTGGGCTACCCAAATGCCGGCAAGTCGTCCCTGCTGTCCGCCATCAGCGCCAGCAAGCCGACCATCGCCCCGTACGCCTTCACGACACTCCGACCCTACGTTGGCGTGCTGCACGACCTGTATGGCAACATCTGCCGCGTGGCGGACATACCAGGCCTCATCGAAGGTGCGTACGAGAACCGTGGGCTGGGGCACCAGTTCCTGCGCCACGTCGAGCGGACGAAGTGCCTCGCGCTGGTGGTGGACATGTGCGACACCTACCTCCCGAGCAACAGCAGCCAGAGCGTCTTGCAGCCGTGGGACGTCGTGGAGCTGCTGCTGCAAGAGCTGGACTACTACCTCGCCGGCCTGAGTGAGCGGGTGATCATGATCTTTGCAAACAAGATGGACGTGGAGCGTGACAGCGCGGGCAGCCCGACGCAGCAGAAGCTGTCGGAACTGCAGCGGCGTGTGTCGCTGCCGGTCTTCCCCATCTCCGCTGCCCTTGGTATTGAGCTCGGGCCGCAGCACACCAGCACGGGACTTGCACCGGCGTTGCAGTTCATGTGCAACGCAGTCTTTACCCGGCAGTCGGAGGAGCGGGAGGTGCGCCAGTACCGCCACGCCCAGGAGCGCGCGCAGCTGGAGCGTGCGTTCCGCGCGAAGAACAACGGCGTCTTCCTGCCCAGCATTCACACGATAGAGTCTGCCAATGGCACCGGTGGAGAGGGGCAGGAGGGCGAGTCTGCGCCGTCGTTGGTGGATCAGCAGTTCGACTTCATCGGCAACAGCGGGCTAGGCGCTGACTTCGACGCCTACGAGAACTCGGCGGCGCGCGGGCAGCTGCACCGCTACCGCGATCTCACGATGAAAGGCAAGTACTGGAACCTAACTCGCAAGGATGGGGAGGTGCTGAAGGGTGAGCGATGGAAATGAGGCAGGTTGACATCTTGTCTCTCACTGCGGGCCGACCGCGTGTATCATCACATACATAAGAGTACCCCTGCTACTCAAAAAGAAAAACGTTGTTTCTTTGATGTTTGACTGCGCTGCTTTTTGTCACTTGCGCGACCCTTTGATTTCGCTTCGCCGCGTCGATAAGGCTTTCTATGAAAGCAAGTGATGTTTGACGTCAGCAAGCTTGCACTTGCGCTTGCCCTACTTTGCAGAGCACAAGTGGCAGAAGAGAGTGGTCTGTTTGAGCTGAGGGCAATTTCTATTAAACCCAATGAACTCGCTTCTGCGTTTTGAAGAACACACTTTAGGTTTTGCTTCGTTTTGTTTCACGTCACACCTTCCCTTCTCTACGCTTTACGTATCTACCCGCTCCATCACCCGACGGCCTGTTTTATCCATCCGCTTTTGCGAGCAAAAAAAAGCGTCGCAAACAAAAACAGTCTACGCGGCGTTTGCACAAGGTAAGTGTTTGAATTTAGTAAACGAGAATCCGACTTTTTCATAGCTCATTTTTCTTTTTCTTTCATCTCTCCTAGTCATTCAGAAAAAAGAATGGAGGGTGAGAAGCGCTCACGGGACACCGCCGGCTTTCACAAGCAGCAATGCCTCTCCTTTGTCAAGAAGTTGTGGGAAGCCGACACGCTGGCGATGTTCCACCACCCCGTCAGCGCCACGGATGTGCCCGGGTACTATGAGGTGATTGAGGAGCCGATGGACCTCTCCACGATTCGCGAGAAGGTCGAGGCGGACAAGTACAGCACTGACGCAGAAGTGGAGGACGACGTTGCCCTCATGCTGTCGAACGCGCTCGACTTCAACGCGAAAGGGTCGCCGTGGCACGACCTGGCAAAGAAGCTCAAGAAGACGTACCCGACTCTTGCCCAGCAGTCGGGGCTGAGCTTCGACGCTGATCAGGTGTTTATCCCGACCAAGAAGGTGCGCGACGACGAGTCGACGCTGCGTAAGGCAGAAAAGAAGGGCGGTGAGAAGCTCGACGAGGTGCTGGAGACGATGGAGAAGGAGAAGGCAATCCCGTTGGATGAGCTGCGCCTCCTGTACGCCCACCGCAGGGCGGAGGCCACCGCCGCGGATCAGCCAAGTGGCAGTGACAGCGGCGGTGTCGTCTCCTCTGGCAGCGATGACGAGGGAGATGAGGAGGAGGAGGAGTCCGAAGACGAGGAAGACAGTGTTAGCAGCAGCGAGGAGGAGGATGAGGAGTCGGACTCGGACAGCGCATCTGGCGAGGAGGACGCGAAGTAGAAGACTCTCCCTCCTGTTGTGGATGTGTGTGTGATGATCGCGAGGGAGGAGGCGGCGGCTGTGAATGATGCTCCAGTCTTTTGTCTCTTGTTGTTGTTGTTGTTTTCACGACAGTTGGTCACGACTCGGTAGCTCCAAACGCTGCTGCAAAAAGAGAAGAAACACAGAACGACTAAGCCTTGATTACATTGTTAATAGTTGGGCAATGATAAACTGCAACGCTTTTTTTTTTCTGCAAGATATCCATGATCGCTGTTTCTCGCGTCTCTTTTGAACGTGAGCCCTGTACAGCACGATGCTTTCCGTTTTCAGAAAGGAAAACCGTAACACGCATCTGGCTTAACCTCCCGCTGCTCTTTTCCCCGCTCCTCTGCTTCCTTCGCCGCTGCTTGCATTGCCATGTACGGCGCACTCGTTTTATCTGTGTAGCGTCCACTTGCACTTCTTTTTTCAACTCTTACAAGCAAACCACTTAGTTTCCCGTCGCTGCTGCTGTTGTTTTGTGCGCTGCGCATCCTAACCCAGTGTTCTTTCATACAGAGTCTCCATACATCCTTAGATTACATTCCCAACTCGTTCTTTGGGTCGCTTCATGTGCAAGTAGCACGCCCGCTTCCTCTCTTTTCTGTTTCTTTTCTTTTTTTATTACGCCCTCGAAGAGCCATCGAAGGGCCGTCACTTGTGTACTTGTGCCTGTGTGTGTGAGTGGTTCTCTGAAAGATGTGTCCATCCGTGCTTGGGTGTCTTTTGCTTCTCTGCCTGTGTGCTGTCGCCACGGCAGCCGCCGCGCTCTCCTTCGAGCCTATCTTCCATGTTCGCTCACCCAGCAACTGGGTTGGTGCGCCAAGCGCCGCGTATCGCGACCCAAGCACCTCCACCGTGCACCTCTACATGCAGTACAACCCCTCGGCGGCTGTGGCGAACAGCACGGCGTGGTACCACGTCGCCTCCGACAACTACGTCCACTGGACCCGCGTGAGCGCACCCGCCACCGCCCTCAGCGCCGGTGCGTGGTATGACGCCGACGGTGTCCTGTCGGGTGTGCTTATGGCGAACAACCAGAGCACGCCTGTCGCCATGTACACCTGCGTGGAATCGAGTGCGGTGCAGCTGCAGTGCATGGCAGACGTGCGCACGACCGCAGCCGGCGCGCTGGACTTCCGCACACTGGTGAAGAGTAGCGGCAACCCAGTCATCGCGCCGGAGGAGGTGCCTGGCCTCGTCAGCGCCAGCTACTTTCGCGATCCAACGGAGTGGTGGGACGACCCGGCGACGAGCACCCCTCGCTGGCTCGTCGGCTTCGCTACCCGCATCACCGACAACAACGGCACCCGCTCGCACGTCGTCGCCTTCGCCACCGCGGACCCGTCCTTCCAGGCCGGCTACCGCTACTCGCACAGCCTCTACGTGGATAACATTACCGGCGGTGCCGTCACTTTCGAGCACCCGGACTTCTTCGCCGTCACCCAAGGCGGGGAGCGCTACCTGAAGCTCTCACTGCTGGAGCAGCACCGCGACCTCGTCCTCTACGGCACCTACGCCGTCAACGCGAGTAGCGGCCAGTATGTCTTCACCGGCTCCGCCACGCGGCGCACCACGTACATGGACTACGGCGTCTTCTACGGTGCCAAGACTTACTACGACGCAGTCCTCCGGGTGCGCCGGTTGTGGGGCTGGATCAGGGAGGAACTCACCGCAGCCGAGATGAGCGCCAACGGCTGGGGCGGGCTGCAGACGATTCGCGGCGTGGTGTACGACACACGCGAGCGCCGACTGCGCTTCCCACCGATTGACGAGCTGCAGCTGCTGCGCGGCACGCTGCTCACGTCGCAGCGGCTCGTCGTCATATCCGAGGACGCACCCCTGACCCTCTACTCCGGCAGCGCGAGCATCCCCAAGTACCAGGAGATCATTGCGACCTTCTACGTCCCCTCGACGCTCTTTGACGGGACGCAATACTTCGCGACGGCGCCGCCAGAGTTCGGCGTGCGTGTTCGCATGAGCCCGGATGCAACGCACTACGTCTCCATCTCCGTTCGCATGCCGGCGACCAACGTCACCGCCACGCGCGGCTACACGCAGGACGGCCGGCTCATCCGTCAGATCGCTGTGGGCGACGACAGCAGCAACAGCGGTGCGACGCAGTGCCAGGCGGCGTGCACGGCGCTGTCGATCTGCGAGGCGTGGAATGTGCACATGAACGTCTCGGGGGTCTACTGCGACCTCCTCTCCACCGCGGAACCGCTGACGCTGAACTGCGCCGCGCAGACGGGCCGGCCCAACGTGCCAGTTTTGGTGGTCGAGCGAGCGGCCTCGATGACGGCGGGGTCTGCCGAGACACTTAGCGGCCGTGCCCCGCTGACCAACGCGCACGCCGGCTACGTGACGCTGCACATCTTCATCGATGACAGTGTGATCGAGGTGTACAAGGACGACGGCATGGAGGTGATCAGCAGCCGCGTCTACGTGCCAGAGGCGAGTCACATGACCGGTGCGTCGCTTTTCGTGCGCAACCTCAACGGGGCATCGAACATGCTGGCCGACGTCACGGCGTACACGATGTCGTCCATCTGGTCTTCCTCCACCTCGAGCGAAGACAGCCAGTAAGCTGCGTGCGGTTTCGTTGTGTGAGTCTGCTATAGAGCCTCGAGAGAGAAGAAAAAGAGGCATTTGGAACTCTGCTGCTGCTTCTTCGGTGCACCTGCTGCTCGTTTGTTGGATTGCTTCTGATGTCTTTTACGTGTTTCATCACATCTACCTCTTTCCAAGGTGTGTGCCACTCCACCGTCCACTACAACACCAAAAAAAGAGAGAGAGATCGAGGTATCATCTCACAGGTGTTGATTTTCTTTTGCCAGCGAGCATCCGTTGCAAAGAAAGAGTGAAGTACGAGGACCTGTAAAAAGGATGCTAGCCGTTCTCTCACAGCGCAGACAGCGCACGTAGCGTCACACACCGCACAAACGTCTTCTTTCTTTCTCGACGTTGCTACTCGCCTCGTGTTTCCTTCCTCACCGTTACTCATCTCGACATTGCTCTCTCTCTCTTTCTCTCTCTCTCGTTAAAAGTTTTTTTTGCAATATACTCAGGTTCTTTTTTTTCCCCCACTGAACGCCACCGCCTCATCCAAACTCATCGTAAGAAAGAGATTGTTCCCAAAACTTAACAACTTTTATTATTTTATTATTATTATTGCAAACACAAGCGTGCACACGTCTGCGAAAGGCAGCCATGTCGCACATATTAAACCCTGATATCTTTCAGGGCTTCTGCCTGGCGGCCGTCACGTTCGAGTTACCCGTCATCGTACAGCTTGTGCGCGGGGAGTGGCGGCTGCCCGATGCGGGGTCGTGGTTTGATGAGGAGCCCTATTACAGCAAAAATATAGCCTTGACGTACGTCTTCGTGGCCTTTCTCGCCATCCTTGTCGTGGCGCGTGGAATGGCGTTCTTCTTACCAAACCTGCGCATCATCATTGTCTACAACATAGTCCTGCACGCGATTGAATTTGTCCTGTTTCTCTACTGTTTTTTGCACAAGCAGGACGAATCCAACGCCTCTGCCTACGCGATTGGAGCACTGATGATCGCCAACGTGGCGATTTTTGTCACTCGACATTTCTTTCTGAAAGGGCACCAGAAGGCAGCGGAGCTCGCAAACCTCAAGTGGCGCCAGGAGCAGCTGGCGATTATTCGCGAGAAGCGCGCAGCGTACGCGAAGGAGAAGAAGGAGAAGAAGGAGAACTAGTCAAGGAGACGGCACCGCATTCTCCCTTTCTTTGCAGCGGTGCTCTTCTATTGATCAAAAAAGTGGGTCTTTTTTTTTTAATTGTTCCAAGTCCCACCCTTGATTGAGCGCTTCTCGTTGTCTGCTGAAATTGTTTCATTAGCACTGGCTGGCCCTTTGGCAAAAAGAGACTGGTTTTTTTTTGTCTTGTACATTAAGTTCGTTTAACCGAAATTGCCTGCGTCACCAACGGAGCACAGTCCACCGTAAAAATAACGGCGAAAGTGGTGCGACGCGTAGTCACGTACTCTTTTTTTCTGACCGTACCCTACTGCTTAAATAGTAGCCGTGTTTTTGACACCACTCGCATGTCTGTCAAAAGTGCACTCTGGCGCTCTTGGATTTTTTAAAAAGCTCTATCATTGATCGACTCATGTCCCTCATTTCAGTTCAAATTGGTGTTTGAGCTGAGGTGAGAGGAAACTACAAACGTCACATGCAATTCCGTCTTTTTTTCTTTTTTTTCTGTCCTCTCTTGCGGAATTTGGCATAAAAGTCCTCACGAGCAAAGTGGATCAGTATCTCAAAGCTGCGCTCAGCGCCTATTCTCAACAATCTAGCCAACTCTCTCTCTCTCTCTTTTTTTTTCCTCACTTGAGCAGCTCTCTCCGTTTTCTTTACAGCTGCCTCTGACGCGTTAAGTACACTCAACACTGACTTCGCGTGCAATCAACAGTGAAGGGGGAAAAAGGTACGCAGTAAAACTCAATAGCTTTCTTTCGTCATGATGCTTGTGCAATGGTACACCGCGGCGATGCTGGGCGTGGACGCGTACGAGCTGTACCGCCTGTGGACCGCCTCGCCGCTCACGCTGTCTAGCGCCTCGTGCTGGTTCGACTCCAGCGCTAACGCACCGATGGCCATGGCACTCTACACCGGTGTCCTGCTGTGCCTAGCTCTCCCGCGCATCTTTGTGCTCATCGAACCACTCAGCCGCTGGGTGTTAATGCTCGAAACGATCCACGATGGCATTCGCGTCCTGCTGTACACGGCGCTCTTCTCCGTGAACAAGAGCGCGTCGCAGGTCAACACGATGCTCATCACCTTCGCCCTCTGGAACGTCTTCTTCTACGGGCGGACGTACTACAACACCATGGTGCTGCTGCGCGAGCACAGCAAATAGCAACACGACAGATGCTGAAGGGGTGCTTCATTCCCTTTATCTGTGCACGCGCCTCTTGAGCAAATCAGGCAGAGTTTTCGGAAGTGGAGTTGCTGGATGCTACTTCCTCCGTCCCATACTGTACAGTTAGTTTCCTGCTTGTCGGTCTCCGATCAGCCGACGTCAAGTGCCACGTGAAGTGGGAGTGCATGGCATTGGCAGCGCGCATCGCTTTTTTAGCTGGCAGAGTTTGTGCGATGAGTTAGAATGCGCAAACGGCGCATTGTGTTGAAGTGGAGGTTTTGCTCTTTTTTCACGAACTTACGTTTAGTGGAAACTGCTCCACAGACTCTAGCAGCGCACTGCATTTCAAAAAGGTGAGACCGAGCTTACAGCTCGGCTAGTTTT
This sequence comes from Crithidia acanthocephali, assembly GCA_000482105.1. Classification (NCBI taxonomy): domain Eukaryota; phylum Euglenozoa; class Kinetoplastea; order Trypanosomatida; family Trypanosomatidae; genus Crithidia; species Crithidia acanthocephali. The sequence goes on along the minus strand of AUXI01000461.1, from coordinate 7,273 downwards.
GTTTATGTAGTTTCGGTGCGGCTCAGTGAAAGATGCTTTTCTTCGCAAGTAAAAGAAAATGGTATAGATCGTTGTGAGCAAGCTTGAGTGTCGTAGGCCATGCTTGTCACGCACAGCTCTCCTGTCCCGTACGCTGTCATTGCATCCGATAGCAGTGTGTTTTTGCCCTGCTGTTTTATTGCGTGTGCCGAGTCTCATCAGTTTACTATTTTACCCTTCTCTCTCTCTCTCTTTCTGTTTCTTTCTTCACCCGCTTTGCTGCCTGCCTCTTTCCTTTTTCTCCCCGTGTATCATTACCGTTTCCGCACTGCTCTTTTACCTTTTTTTTCCTTCTTTTTCTCTCCTTTCTACCCTTCGATAGAAGGATTCAACAAGCTATTCTACCCGCGTGGTTTATATTACTCAAAGGTAACTCTTCTTTTCTTCGTTTCTCGCGTAAGTAACTCTCATCATCTTTATCTCCGTTTTTCGACTTGCTCACGATAGCACGAAACTCGTATACACACACCATGTTCCGTTTCGGCCGTCTCTGCACCCCCATGGCTGCTGGCACGCAGCTCCGCTTCCTGAATATCCACGAATACCAGTCGAAGCAGATCATCAAGGACAACGGCGGCAAGGTGGAGTTCGGTATTGCGTGCACCACGATTGAGGAGGTCGAGGCCGCCTGCGCCAAGATCAAGACCGAGAAGAAGGTCGTGAAGTCCCAGATTCTGGCTGGTGGCCGCGGCAAGGGTACCTTCAAAGATGGCTTCCAGGGTGGCGTGCACGTCTGCGACAACGCTGCGGCGGCTGTCGAGGCGGCCAAGCACATGCTGGGCAACACCCTCGTCACGAAGCAGACCGGCGCCAAGGGCCAGCTGGTCAGCACCCTTTACGTGACCGAGGCCGTCTCGGGCATCAAGCGCGAGCTGTACCTCTCCCTCATCCTTGACCGCAAGAGCGCCTCGCCGATGTTCATCGGCAGCGCTGAGGGCGGCATGGGCATCGAGGAGCTCGCCAAGTCGCACCCGGAGAAGATCAAGACGATGCGCGTGAACATCGCTGAGGGTGTCGACCACGACGCCGCCGTCGCCTACGCGAAGGAGCTCGGCTTCACGGGTGAGACGGCCGAGCGTGCGGCGGAGCAGATCAAGAGCCTGTACAACATCGGCAAGTCGAAGGACTGCACGATGGTGGAGATCAACCCGTTCGTGGAGCTGGAGAACGGCGACGTCATGGAGATCGACGCGAAGCTCAGCTTCGATGACAACGCCGCCTTCCGCCAGAAGAAGATTTTCGCCTTGGAGGACAAGACGCAGATCGATAGCAAGGAAGTGCTCGCCAAAAAGTACGACCTGAACTACATTGCCCTGGAGGGCAACGTTGGCTGCCTGGTGAACGGCGCTGGTCTTGCCATGGCCACCATGGACCTCATCTCCCTGCACGGCGGCAGCCCGGCCAACTTCCTCGACGTCGGCGGTAGCGCCTCGGAGGAGCAGATTGTGGCCGCCTTCAAGATCATCACCGGCGACCCGAACGTGAAGAGCATCCTGGTGAACATCTTCGGTGGTATCATGCACTGCGACGTCATCGCCGAGGGCGTCGTGAACGCGTCGAAGACGCTCAACACGCAGATCCCGATCGTCGTGCGTCTTAGCGGCACGAACGAGTCGCTTGGTAAGGAGATCATCCGCAAGAGCGGCCTCGCCATCCACCCCGCCGATGACTTCGAGTCCGCCGCCCTCAAGGCGGTAGAGCTGGCCAAGGCGCAGTGAGACGCGGGCCAGAAGAAAAAATAGAAGAACGGGGAGGGGAAGCGGCAATTGCGCGTGCGACGTGGATTGGGGGGTGCTTGTAGGGAGAGGATGCCAGTGAAGCGGTTGCTTGCTGAACTGACAGCGCACATAACACTCGTGTGTGTGTGTGCTGCCCTGCTTCTTTCTTTTTCTTTTTCTCAGCTTGCACCGGCTACATGTGCGTCCTCGAATCGTTCCCTCTTGGGCATCTGTCGGATTTGCGTTAGCGTCGTTCAGTGTCTTTCCTCCTCCTTCTCTTCCGTTTCCCTTTCTCTTGTCTAGTCTGAAAGCGTGTTAAAGTGTTTAAAGAAAAAGGACATATCAGAAGTGCATAGTACCCAAGGTACGTATTGCTTTGTAGCCTCTCTTTTTCAAATGTTTGTTTTCCCTCGCTTTTTCTCTTTTTTGATGATAGTACCAAAAGAAAATAATTTGTTTCATGCTATGCTGTTTCCTTTTTCTCTTACTGTTTCTTTTTCTTTGAAAAAGAATTATATTCACCTTTGACTCGCAAAAAAAAAAAATGTTAAAGAAAAACTTCAATTCACAGTGGGAAAATACCTTTTACTCTGTTTTCGTATCTTTTCTCCTTTACTTGTCCCCCTTAAGGTGTGTATCAATCGTAGTAATTCTCTATCCGTCCTTGTCTCTTTCTTTCACGTTATCCTTCTTCATGTGGGTCCTGCTCCCGTCGACAAATGCTGTGAGAGTCGGTCAAAGAGAAAGAGACGAGTATAGGGAACAGATGTTAAATGACAGAGAAAGAAGAGTGAAAAGAGGACTCTTTTTTGTCTACCACGCTTGCAAGGGCAACGTCATCGTGCTTATGTGCCGCCACAAAAAAAAGGGGGGGACTGAGTCGATGCAAGACGTCGCAAGTGGAGCCAAACGCACAAAGTCAAGAAGGAGAAGGGGTTGGAGAAGCGTGGCTAGGCAGCTGGCACGCCATTCGTACCAAACCAAACAAAAAAGCGCGAGATGTTTATCGAAACACGAGAGAGCAAACATTAAATCAGGAGAATAGTGTTTCTTTCCATAGGATTTTTCTTTTTTTTCCTTTTCCCACCTTTGTCTTTCATTATATCTCGTGACTCGGGTGGCCTCTTGCTGCGTCTGAGCGTTGTTGTTGCTCGCCGAAAACCTAAAAGGCCTCTATTTGACGAATACTCCTCTTGATTTAGTTTTTTGCGTCGAGCATTGCGCTATTCATCTCAATCCAATCAAAGAAGAGTCTCTTTCTTCCTTTTTTTTTTCTTCTTGTCATAACGTAATATTCAAAAAAAAAGCGTGCAGCAAGTGTAGGTAACTGTTGGGCATTCCGATGCTGCCAACGTGTGTGTGCATATGTGAATGCACCGCAAACAGACTCAAGAGCCGTGCTTTTCATCGTGCACAGATTCATTGCAAGGAGTCAAAACACCTTGCCTCTCCCATTCCACTGTCAATGAGTAAAAACACGGCAAAGTGAGGAGCTCGCGGAACTGCAACCGGACCATGGCTTTTTCTTTTGCCACAGATACTCACGAGATACCAACGCTTTCTTGTGTTTATTACCTCGTGCGGCAGTGAACACTTCAAGTAGACCCATCTGCTCGTCCTCCGATTCAGCATCGTGTCTTTCTTTCCCGCTTTCTTCGCCCTCTGCTGCTCGATACGCCTTTCATCTCTCTGTGTGTTGCAACGATAGTCGCTTCTCAATACATACATCAAAACAGAAAGTGTTTGTGCCGTTACAAGCCTGCGCATCATTCCACAAGTCGGGGAGTGCATTCTTTGCTGAGGATAGCGCACAACCTATACCTGCTGACGTCTGTCCCGAAACCTTTCTTGTACTTTCTGCTCGCCCATCGGCTTCTGGGCATTATAAAGCAACCTTGTCAACACAATCGCGGTGACAGCGATCAGACTCTTTTTTTGTGGTGTCCTCATACAGTGAGCGAAATCCTCTTTTCTCCTGGCGTGTACTCTTGCTTTTTTTCTTTTCTTTTTTTTTGACTCTGCTTCAGGTCCCAGAACAACACGCTCTAGCGCCACCAACAAAATTTCAGAGTTTTTCTTCTTTCTTTTGCGTGTTATCCTTGCTCTTTTCTCTGCCGCAATGAGTAGCCCTATTGCGCGATTCTCCGTGAGTCCTTTTTCCATCACACTCGTGACCGGGCTCCTACTTTACTGGAATGCGTCCCTCATCTTGTCGCGCAGCCTGACTGCATTTCTGGCCACGATGGTAGCTGTGAAGCTGGACCTCGCCTTCCACCTCCTCTACGCGTGCATCCACCACGTCGTCGCAGTCGCCTGCCGCCTCCGCACCGTCGCCGATCCGCAGGATGTGCTGACCCACTTTCAGCTGCACTCGCAACTCTACGTCGTCGCCGACGTCGCCAGCATTGCGCTGCTGGTTGGCAACACGCTGCAGTTTTGGTCCGCCGCGCTCATCACCCGCATTGCCCTCGCCGCCCTCGTGGCCCGGGCAGAAATCTGGATGCGGTGGTGGGAAACGCAGTCCGTCGTCGAGCACGCTCTTGTCACTGTCAGCTGCATGGCCTGTGTGGTGGGCTGCGCGCTGCAGTGGGCGTACTACGTACTGCTGCCTAGAGAAGAGGGAGAGCAAGGCGGTTTTGCATCGTTGCTGATGTGGTACACCTCAACCGTCTACATCATTGCTGTTGGGGTGCAGGCGACCTGCGCGTTGACGACGGCTCTTCTGCGACTGTGCGGCTACCGCGTGCTGCAGTGCCTTGCGCTGAAGGTCAACCGCAGCGCCGCGCGGACGCTGGAAGAGTCTGGGCTGAACCCGTTCTCTGAGGTGCACGCACTGTACATGCGCTACGCGTACGCGGTGGTGTGCGCCGTGGCGGCGTGGTACTACGCACCGTCGGCGCTGCCGCTGTGGATGCAGTGCTTTGTCCTCCTCCGCATCTACCTCATCGCCGCCGCCTCGGGCAAGCTGGTGCGCTACAAGCAGGTGCTCAACCGCTTCCCCTCCGTCCTCGCCGACCCGTCCAAGGCATGTGCGATCTGCCGCGACGACTTCCTCGCCGGCGAGCATGTGGTGTGTCTCCCGTGCGGGCACACCTTCCACGGCGGCTGCGTGCGGTCGTGGTTGGTGCGTGTGGCGAGTTGCCCGACGTGCCGTCAGCCGGTGTCCGAAGCGGCGGTGTGGCGTGCGAGTCAGCAGCGTTCCAACACTGTCATGCAGGCTGTGGTGGGGACGCGCTACACAGGCTCCGTGCAGCCCCTCGCGCCGCGCCTCCCCGCCACTGCCGCGCCGGCACCGGTGCGGCGTGCAAGAGGGAGTGGTGGACGTCGCGGCAGTGGTGGCAGCAGCAGCGACGCCTCCCGCACCACAGCAGAAGGTGGGAGGGTCGGTGGAGGGCCGCACGCGTCCCCGCTGCCTCACGTGGCGGAGCTGCAGCGTCTGGAGGCGCAGCGCCGTGCCCTGGCGCAGCACCGTCAGCACCTCCTGTCGCAGTCGAGTTCGCCTGCCACGGTGTTCGCCGCCGCTGCCACGGAGGGTGGCGAAGGCGATGTCGACTCGTCTCTCTTCACGGACACGCCGCTGGCACCGGCAGCAGCGAACACGACGACGCCGGTGGAAGGTCCGCGTGGTGACGGCCACGGCGCGGCTGCGTCGCACCACAAACGTCGGCGTGAGCAAACCACTGCCGCGGCGGAAGATGAGGAAGTGAGCCCAGATGACGTCGACACCCTTCACCGGCGGCGGACGGAGTAGGTGACCATTGAAAGCGCGCGGTTAGTGTGTGTCGTGTCTAGGACGATGGTCGAGTCGCTTGGTGGATCTGCTGCTTGCTCTTTTTTTTCTTAGTGATTTGTTGGGTTTTTTTTGAGCTCTGCGACTGCTGTTTTCCTTTTGTGTGTGTGTGTATGTATGCACCTGCTGTTTCTTTACAGATATGTTTTACGTTTTTCTTTTTTTTTTCTATTCTCAAATCGCTGTTTTGTTTTCCCTTCACTTACTCTCCGCTGCTGGACTTCAATTTTTTTGCCGTTTAAAAGCTTTCAATTGCGAACAAACTTCACCATCCATCCCTATGCGCAGCTGAGGTCTTCTCATGAGCATGCAGCGATCGTTGCGACAGTATAGTGGCCACACGATGGGAAGCAGGGACTTGCTTTTTTGTGGAGCAGATCGTCGCCACGCCGCTCCCAGCAGCCAACACGATTCTCAAAAAAGCAAGAAGATGTCCCCTTTCTTTCTTTTCTTTTGAACTGACGAACTGCTTTGACGATTGACTCTTTCTCCTCTAAACTTCGCTCTTTTCCTCTCTTCTCTCTCACTTTCGCCTTTATCCGCTTTAAGGTAACGCAAGCAACGCGGGAGTAGCGCACGTTTTTTGTTTTTCTTGTAGAACTGCAGAAGACATTTCTCCTCTCTTTTCCTGCAGGACGCTCGTGGGTTTTCTTCTTTTCTCAGCGCAGTGTAACACTCAAATTGAGCAGCGTGATATTTGTAGGATTGCGTCTCTAGACACGATGCTCCGCCACTCCAAAGACCTGCAGATGTGCCGCAAGACGGCTGGCACGGCCATCGGCTACGTCTGCCGCCTGCACGAGGGCCGCTGTGTCATCTGTGATCTGCAGTTTGACGAGATCACTGACACCATGCGCGAGGTGCACCTCTGCGAGGACTGCAGCGTCATTGCCACGGAGGGCGAGGAGGCGTGCATCATGTGCGGCTCGCGGCGCGTGACGGATGTGGCGTACTACTGCCCTTACTGTGTCGCGCTAGAGAAGGACCGGGACGGGTGCCCGCGTGTATTGAATCAAACTCGGCAGCAGCGCATGGCCGCCCTGCGCGCCGCAACTTCAAAGTAGTGCGCTGCAGAATTGGCTTTAAAAAAAAAATCAGTGAAAGGGAAGACGGGCGTGTTTTGTTGTTGTTGTCTTCCGTGTACGTTGCGTGATCCTTTTTCAGAATCTTGTGGTGTCAAATACAAGAGCGTAGCGGTCTTTCTGCGTCTCTGCTCAGCCCGTTGCAGCTGACGTAGCAGTCCTCTTTCGACTCTTGAGTGTGGGTTGTGTGGGTGTTGTTGGTACGGTGTTGTTGTTGCATTTAGGGCGGTCCGTAATCTCTGCTACTAAACAAAGCTTCAAAAACTATTTGAGCACAGCATGCTAGTGGGAAGTTCTTTTCGATGGATAGCAATACTGGCCAGGAGCGCTGCAAGTCCGCGACTGAAGAGAGCACGACGAAGTAGAAGTGTAAGGAGATTGAAGACGCGACCAGCGTCAGAGCGAAGAGCCACCTGCAAAAGGGGGATCAGAGAGGTTTTTGAGGGTACCTGTTCACTCTCGTACCTTTCTGTCTAGATGCTTTCACGCTGTCCCTTTCTACCTTTTTTTTTATTAGTATTATCATTTTTTCTGTTGTTTTCGCCTTTCGTTGTTAGTAGTAGTAGTAGTTGTAACAGTTGAGAAGCGCCTTTTCGCGTCGTCTCTCACTGTCTTCCACAGCCACCTGCACGGTGCTCATCCCA
>AUXI01000460.1:0-19529 GCA_000482105.1 Crithidia acanthocephali | reverse complement strand
CAAAGCGACTTCAGAGAACTCTTTCTTTCCTTCTTTTTTCGTTTGGCCTTTTTTCTTTTAGCTGCAGCGAATGTGTGGCGCGCGACGCATCATGTCACGAAATTCAAGCATGTGTGTAAGCAGATAAAAGCCATGGTTGTTGTTGTTGTTTTGTTCCTTCTCGCGGGCTCTTTGCGTTGAAATGCTGTTGAGCACGTCAGCCCCTACGGGTGTACGCGTTTGGACTCTTCTCTGGCAAGGCATGCCACACTGCAGCCCTACACCCCACCGCACCACAGTTCCAGCACGGTGCGGTGCTCTATCTCGAGTCGGTGCAGCCGCGACAGCACGAGGCCGTACACGGGGACGTAGTCGGATAGCGCGGCGCCGGCGGCACGCATGGTCGTACTGCGCATCTGCCACGCATCGCCGTTCTCGCAGAACTCGTCATCCATGATGTGGATCATCGTCAGGTACTCCTCATCCCCGCGCAGGAGACGGGCAAGGCGACGCACTGGCTGCTCCCGCAGCGCACGCAGTCGCTGTCGTGCCTCGAGGTCCGCCACGGCGCTGCCTCCCGTACCCCCACCACCCACAGCTGCGGCGGCAGACGAAGAATCCGTCCGCGCCGTCACGCCTTCGGTCGGGGTCGCCTGCAGCTCTTCCAGAATCGGGTCGATGTTCGTCACGGCGATCTGCACCAGCTCCTTCACCTTCATCTCCAGCGGGGACAGGTAGTCACGCCAGGTGGCCTGGATGGACGGGAGCAGCAGCCCTTGGCGGATGCGGCTGCCGATGAGCTGCCGCGTCGCTTCCGCCGTCGCATTCCGTCCGCTGCGCGTCGGCGTGTCTGTGCCGGGTGTCGTCGCGACCACCCCACTCATCAACAGCACGTGCTGCAGGGCGTTCAGGATGATCGGGTAGTTGCGCCGCACGTGCTGCAGCACCTGCTCGCTCGGCCGCGCGTCCATGTAGGTCTCTGGGATGACGTTGGCCATGTACGCGCCGAGCTGGCGCAGACACTGCAGCTCCTCCTCTGCGGCGATATTGTAGGAGAGCCGCGACAGTGGTGCTCGCTTCGGGGTGCCCACCACACCCAAGTTGACAGATGAAGAAGTGGTGGAGAGCGCGTCCGGCAGCGTGGAAGAGGTGGTGATGGACCGGCCGCTGGAGCTGAGAGGGCGGTCGAGCAGCTGCAGCTGCCCTACCTCGGTGGAGTTGCCCTCGTGCTTCGTGATCGACTGCCCCGCCGTAGAGTAGGTGGGCTCGCCGCTGGTAGTATCGTTGAGTGGTGGTGGTGGTGGTGGTGGTGATCGCAGCTGCTCGTCTGCCCACCACTCGTCGTGTCGGTCGTCATCCACCACTCCTCCACCGCATCGGCCACCGGCTTCGTGGCGGTGGGTGCCGACGTGCTGCTGAGCATCGGCAGTGGCTGCGGTGACCGCGTGGACGCTAAAGTGTCCGCTGCATTGCTGCTCGCGCTACTCGTCACACTACGGCCGCCCAGGCCGTGCACAGGTGTCACGGTGCCAACGCTGGAGGATGGCGTCTTCGCGTCCCCCCACACCGGCACCGGCGTCATCGCCGTCCTCTTCAGGTTCGTCAGCCACTTCGAGCCCGCCTCGCTCAGCTTCTGCAGCGTCTTGTTCGTCTGGATGATCTTCTGCAAACCACCACCACCGCCACTGCGACCTGAGCTGCTCGTCGGGTTGGTCGCGGCGGCGCTGCTGAGGACGTGGGCCCCGGTGGCGGCCGGGGTGCCCGCGCGGCTCAGCAGCGCCTCCTGCACCGCCTCCTCCGGCTTCACCGCGCCGCCGCTGTAGTAGCAGACGAGGAAGCGGTCCACGTCGTGTTCGATGAGCGTGAGGTAGGTCTCGGTGCAAAGGTCCTTGAAGGTGTAGTAGCTCTCCGCACGGTTCTGGAACGCGATGAGGCTGCGCTCCCACTCCAGGATGTACGGCGGTGCAGGGCCGACGGCGAGTGCTGTCGTGGCGGTGGCCGTGTTTTTGCCGGCGCTCGGTGCACCGCCACCAGGCCCTTTGACGGCCACGGGTGTTGCCGCGCCTGCCTTCTGCGGTGTGCGAGGAGCAGAGGAGAAACTGGACGAGCTCGTGGCGGCGGCACCGGAGGAAGTGTGCGGGGAAACGTACACGTTGCCGCCGGCGTTCTTCGCACCGGCGCCACGGCCGCCAGAAGCTGCCGATGCCGCTGCCGATGCCGCGGACAGGTGCGCGTTGCTGTCCGGCAGGGCAAAGCTGGCCTCCGACGCACTCATCATGATCGAGTCCTCGAAGCGCCGCTTCATCATCGAGTTCGCCAGCGTGGGCGAAATAAAAGACTGATTCGTGTTCGCCGTGGCGTTGCGCACGCTCTCCGCCATGGTCGTCCCACGCGTGCTGCTCGTGCGGTGCAACGCCGCTGGACCACCGGCCACGGAAGACGTGCCGGTATACGGCGAGGAGGCGGAGACGACGGAGGTGTTGGGCGCCGCAGCTGCAGTCATCGTCGGCATCGATGTGGTCGTGGCCAGTGGGTAGGGTCGTCCAGAAGGCAGCCCTGCGCCAGTGACGGCGCGCAGCGGCTCCTCGGGTAAACTGCGCTGCAGCTGAATCCGTGAGACGTACTGCGATGGTGGCCCATACGGCGTCGTTGACGATGCTGGTGATGCTGGCATCGCCCCTGCACCACCGACACGCGTCGCCGTCACCGACGTACCCGCGGCGTCGTGCACCGCCGGCCCAGACGGCGGCTGCAGCCGCGCCATCGACGGCTGCGACGGCGACGTGGAGGGAAACGACGAAACGCGGTACAGCACCGGAGAGCAGTAGTGATCGCCGCCATCCGTGGCCTCCGTCGATGCACCGCTCGTACTGCGCAGCGGGACACCGGACGTACCAGACGCGGCCGCCGCAGCTGCAGGGTTGGCGAAGGAGGTGCTGGGCCGCTCCGCCGAGTTCGTGTGCGGGGCCATGCTCGGTTGACGTAGATTAGACGCGAGGTCAACGCTGTGGCTCAAAACCTCATCTCCCTTCACCGAGCCACCGGCACCGGCAGCGGCGGTGGTGCCGCAGTCGTCCTCCCGCGGCTCCCCGTATGCCGGCCGCGCCGTTGGTGGAAAGAAGAAACTGCGACGTAAATTATCGTTGCCGGCCGTGCCGAGGTAAAAACTCTGGTTGTGGTCGATGGAGCCTGGGGCGAGGCTGGGGTGTGCAGACGCCTCCGCCGCCGCACCGCCCTCCACACCGTGAAACCCGTTGTGACACCCGCCGACCTGTGCGAAGGGGAGAGGCAGGCCATGTGCGTGGGAGAAGGAGGCGTACGCCGGGGGCGGGGAAACGGTGTGCGGTGCCATACTCCCATGGTGCGGCGGATGGTGACGGTGTTGCGGAGAGATGCGACCACTCACGCCGTCGGCATCTTGCGACGGCGCGGCTGGCCCTCCGGCGTGTGTGTGGGCGGCATGAGGAGTGAACGGTGAAAACATCGGCGCCATCCCAGCAGCGCCGCCACCACCACCGCTGCCTGCGCCAGCAGCTGCCACGTTGGCGTACGGGGAGAGCATGCCAGCCGGTGGTGTTCGCCAACCCGTGCTCCCAGCAGCAACACCAGCGTTCACGCCTCCGTCGCCTATGCCGGGTGAGGCGGCATAACGATGCGGCACCTCCGCCCCTCGCTCCCATCCAGCCGGCATACCACCAGCAGCAGCAGCAGCAGCCGTTGTTGTTGTTGGTGGTGCAAGAGATGGCAGTGCAGCATCATTCGGCATCATCACAGCGGCAGCTGGTGCTGGAGCGCCAGCGGATGCTGCCGGCAGGAGCGACAGGGAAGACTCCGTCCCCACCACGCGCACCACGTCAGAGCCGCCGCCGCCGCCAACACGCTCCGTCGATGCACGCAGCATCGACCCGTACGAAGTCGGCATCGACGTCGTGGCCGCTGTGGCTGAGCCGGTCGGCGCACCGGTGCGGCTGTTGGTTGTGGTGGTGGTCGCCGTCGTCGTTGTTGTCGCGTTGTTGGTGTAGCTAGTAATGGTGGCGGTGGCGGACGAGGGAACGGGCTGCAGCAGTTGCGGCGTGCGTGGCAGTGGTGGTCCCGTGAGGGGACCTGCGGGACTCCCGCTGTGCGGACGTGCCGCGGCGGTCAGGCCCACCGGCATGGCACCGGACATCGAGTTCGAGACGAGCGATTCCTCCAGACCGGCCCCTGCCATCTGGAAGGAGGGGGAGACGAAGGTCAACGAGGTGCCGCTGGCCATGGTGGCGCTGGTGTTGTTGCTCACCTCACCACCGCTCATGTCAGCGGAGGCGGTGGTGGTGCCCGGGAGCGGCGCCACGCCAGTTGGTGGATTGCGTCCCGCAGACGGCGCACCAGGCAGCGATGTCGCGGACGTTGCCGTCCCCGTCGCTGTTGCGGGTGCTGTGCTGGGCAGCGCTGTTAAGTGTGACACAACGTCCGTGTAGTGCGTCGGGGTGACGATGGTCTGCGGAAGACGCGTCACTGGGCCGGGAAAGCCTGCACCACCGTTGGCGCTTGGCCCTGTCGACGCGGTTGTTGCGTCGACCTGCGGCGACGTCAAGTCGAGTCGCACTGCGGGCGTGCCGCTCATACCAGAAGTGGTGCTCACCACCGAGGTAAAGTTGTTGTGATTGTTATTGCTGTTGGCGGCGGTGGGGTTGATAGTGTTCGGCTGGTAGCGGCGCACCGAGGGCGACAGCGGTGCCATGCGACTTGCAGAGGCGGCGGTCCGTCCACCGTGCCCGCTGGGCCCACCACCACCTTGCAGCCCATCACCCGCGTACTCGGACATCGCAGGGGAGAAGTAGAGCGACGTCGGCTCGTTGTTCAGCCGCGCGCTGCCGATGCTGATCGAGCCGGGGCTTTGCCACGGCGCGTTGGCGGTTGACGCGCTCATCGGCGACGGCGCCAACGCGAGCGGGTCGTTGGCCGCCACCGCCAGACTGTTGCTGGCGCTGTGCGCGGCGGTGGTGTTGATGGCTGTGATCGGCCCATCACCACCCGGTGCGGCACGCCGGTGCCGTGGCGAGATGCTGCGCGTGATCGCAGATGACGATGACGTCGAGGAGGAGGCCGCGTTGCCGGTGTGCAGTGTTGGCTGCGGAAGCGTCGGTGAGGTCGAATGGATCGGCGGCGGGGACACAGGGGATTGCATCTGCATTGGCCCCTGTGACCTGTAGTTGCTACTCGCACTCGCAGAAGCTGCAGTGACAGGAACACCGGCCAGCCCTGCAGCGTTGCTGGAAGTCGTCAACGACGCTGGGGGCATGGTCGAAGTGGACGAAGCGGGAGCAGAGATGGACGGCTGCTGTGTCGGTGGAGGTAGTGGGCGATAGCCGGTGTGTTGAAGGGATGGCGAAGATGCGAGGGTGTGACTGTGTTCGTAGCACCTGTAGTGGTGGTGGACAACACCGGTGCTGGCAGTGCGGTGCTGCAGGTGCGAGGGGTGGCGAGGTAGTCGCGTGCAGACAGCCCATGCCCAGCCGCTGTGGTGCCCGGCCCTGCCATCAGTGTGCTGCCGGGTCTTGCCTCAGCGCTGTTCATCGCAGCCGAAGCTTGTGGACCACCGCTGCCCACCACAGAAGGAAAGATCTGCGGCGACGGCGACGCGCCAGCGACGTTGGAGCGCGCGCTCAACTCACGTCCAGCGCCGCCAGCCACCGCGCTCATCGACGTCAACGAAGCTTCACGCGGCGTCGCAAAGGGGTTGGTGTTCGGTGGCGTTGCCGATGCTGCAGCAGTGGCGGACACGATCGTCGGCATCGCTGGCGCACTCCTCGCCCCTGGCGGCCGACTGCTGCTGCTGCTGGTGCTGCCTGCGTTGTGCGTCATACCGTCGTTGTTCGGATTGGTGCTGCTGTTGTTGGCGGTGGTCCCGAGACTGCGCGAGATTGGTGTGGCGTTTGATTGTGCGTAGAAGGTGGACAGCGGGGCTGGCGCGGCCGTCATCGGGGCACCTGCCGCAGTGCGCTGTGTGTTTAACATGCCGCTGGTGTGCACCGCCACCGACACGCCCGTCATCTCTTCGGCGGGGGTGGCTGAGGAGGATGCCACGGGGGGGAGGGACTCCCACATGGCGTGTATGTGTGCAGGTGGGTGCGTGTATTACTAAATGTGTGTGATAGATTGCTGCCCAAAGAGCGTGTGTGTGTCTGCAAACACTGAAGCTGGTGACCGCTACGGTTTTGATGAGAAAGAAGAGGGAAACAAACAAACAAAACTCTGCTGTGCTTTGCTTTGTATTCAGCAGCACCACAAAAGCTGTTGGAAGGAGATTTGCTTTGACCGTGAAGAAAACCGAGAGAATAGTCGTACTTTTATTTTGTGCAAAAAAAAAGCTCGTTTGATGAAAATGCTGTCACCTGTTGTTGTTGTTGTTGTTGTTTTGATATAGTAACACAGAAAACGAACGGTGCAACAACAAAAAAAAAAGAAGATAGTGCGTATGGATAACTAGTCTTTGTCCGATTGTGTGAATCTAACAAATGGCCTGCGGAGCAAAAACCGCTAACTATATAGGTATAGAGAGGCTGCAGTTAATAAGATGCGTTTAATTGCAGAAAAAAATCAACATAAATGAGCAGAAAAGCGACGTCGTGTACCTCTAGAACAAAAAAGCAAATCAAAAAGAAACAATAATAAAAGATATGAGGAGACTAAAACCAACACAAAGCCCACAAAAGGCCAGTTTAGCAGAAGCACTTTTTCGAAGAGAAAAAAAAGGAGGTAAACACGCTTTGCGGTGAAGCAGCGTTGAATGCTGGCGTCGGTCGAAAGAGAAAACAGGAAGAGAAAAGATCCCTAGAGAGAGGGGGAGGAAGAACTTCACGCTTCAGATGGGTAAAACACAGGCGAGCAATTCAAAAAAAAAGAATGCTTGCAACAAGTCGAATAACCGAGATGACCTAAGCTAACACAAAGAATGTGACGGCTGCTTTGCGCTTTTTCTTTCCTTGTCAAACACACGATAAGTAAAATGACTACTACTACTGCAAACTGAGTACTAGGAACGCGTATAACATGAGAGTTTATGGAGAAGGAAAAGGATGCAGAGTCAGGGGAGAAAAGGTGCGAACGAGCGCTGTGAAAACTGTAGACGCACAAAAATGTGTTTTGTCGCTGCACGCCATCGCGGCGCAGAGAAATAGTTTTCTCTTTGAAAGCACACAAACTCTTCAACGCACAACTGCGTGTTTTTGTTGGCTCGTTCGATCCTACCTCAAAGTCTGCTTTGTATAAGTCTTGAAGCAACGCATTCGAGCTTCCATCTACCGGTGCATTCCTACAACGTGGAGAGTACTCACTACCGAAGGTGACACCTATTGACAGTATTTTCTATCTTTTCTTTTTTCCGGATGCAACCCTCGAAATGGTGCTGCATCCCGATGACACACGAGCCGAAAGCTTCTCGTTGTTTTCGATCGCAGCCTCCCTAACCTACTGTGGAAGCAGAACTGATCGGAGAAGATGAAAAAAAAAAGCGTGTGAAGTGAAAGCGAGTAACATTACTACACAGATGTAATGTTGAGGAAAGGATAACAATAATAACAAAACAAGAAAAAAAGAACATATTGTAACGTACTTGTCTCCTCTATGCCGATAGGGGACAGCAAGTATTTCTTGAGTTTTCAGGGCACATGAATGAAGGAAAACAAACCGTCTGTTCACATCTACGCTTTTTGCACAGAGATCACAATAAAACACATATATTAGAAAACTCGCCTGCCGTTGGCAGCTCTACGTAAATGTCCACGAAAAAAACCAAAAAGCTGATTGAAGTAACTCCATCCAAGTTTAGTCATGCTCCATCAGTGGCTCCGCAGAAAGGCATACGAACGCACGAAAAGAAAAGCAGCATGCAGACAGAGTCATCATAACGAATGCATAAAGAAGCAGGTTAGAAAGAAAGCAAAAAAAAAAAATATATATATATATATACACGGAAAGACACAGAAGCAAACATGCCTGTGAGCGGCATCGGAGATAAAAAAAAAAGATAAGAATGAACAAAAAACAGAGCATTACTAGGCACATGTAAAAGGTAGAGATTACACAAACCCATAAATACAACCGAAAACGGTAATAACGAATCAATAACAAAAACAAGAGAGAAAAAAAAAGAGGCACCGAAAGTGAATGCAAAGCGACAAGCGTACAAGAAGGGAGGGGAACAGGAAAAAAAAATAGTTCTTTCTGTCGCTTTCAGTAGACGAAATGCAGTTTCAGCGCTCGAAGCGAAAGGTCAATAAAGAGACAAACGAAAAAGAAAGTGAGCTCAGCACATTGGAAAAACTTAAAAAAAAAATAGGAAAGAAAGAACTATTCGCTTTCACCCATAACGTTGTTTTCTTCGGTTCTGTGGGGAGTTAAAAAAAAGAAACCTTAAATACATAACCTCAACCACTTGCCTTGCCTTTGCTCAGTGCTCTGTGTGTAAACGAATCAAGGGAGCTTCGCTCAACTGGCGATGGGGCACATCGTACAAATCCGTGCATTGAACGCATGCTTGTCGGGCTCGAATTGCGCTTGACCTCGTGCACGCGGTATTGCGCCCTTTTCTTTTTTTTCTCTTTACGATCGGTCAGTCCATCTGCGGTGGCGCAGCAGCTGCTTCTCCGCACCACAAACTTCTCTCTTTGTCCATCTACTTCTCATCGAGGACGATCAACAGCTCCTCCGCCACCGACTGCACCAGCAGTGGCGACGTCCCGCAGAAGGCCCAGTTCCCCAAGCACGCCACGTGGCCCACCGGGATGACGTTGTCAAAGCGCACCGCCCGCACACGCCAGCTGAGCGTCTCACGCAGCCGCGCCGCAATTGCACGCGGGCTCTGCCGGTACTGCGGCATGTCTTCGACAGCGAGGAGACACGGCGACGCACACGACGCCGCGGACGGACTGCAGGGCGAAGCCGCGCTCGTTGCGCTTGTGCCGGACCGCGCCGTGGACACCGTCAGTCCAGCCTCGCTGCCACAAACCACCGACGTGGCGGAGCTCAGCCGCTTCGTGACCTCTGCGTGGACGGCCGTGGCGGCGTGGCGGACGTGCTCGGCAGCCCAGCGGGGATCGCGCAGCACCGATGTGACGCGGCTGCCGCGGCTGCGGTACGAGGAGGCGGCGGAGTCGTCGTCTGAGCCGCCGCCACCGTTTCCCGCAAACGTGCTGCTGCTCGGTGCGAAGCGCGCCAGCCGCGACGGCGTCTCACCACCGGGGTAGCCGCGCAGCATCGACAGCGAGCGCGTCTGCAGGGACATGGGCGACACAGACGTGCTCATCGGGCTGCCGCACGCGGCACCGCCGTCGGCAGCCGTCGACACACTTGACGGGTTTATCATCACCACTGTCTGCATCTTTGCGTTGCTGCGGCTGTGACGGCTGTGGCTGCTGCTGCTGACTTTGTTGTCGTCGTCCATGTCGTCGCTCTCCTCATCGGCAACTCCGTCTTCGCGCGTCCAGCCACACGGTGCTCCCACCACCTCCTCCAGCGACATCTCCGGAATTGCGTGCGACGGTACGTCGTGGCCGATGGTGAGGGTCGTCGTGAAGACGGAGTCCTGCGCCGCCGCCAACACCGATGACGAAGCGGCACACACAACAGAGACGGGGGAGGCGGTGAGACCCGCCAGGGACGTGGAGGAGAACGTCGGCTGCGGTCGCAGCGTGCGTGAGAGGGCATCGCTGAACTTTGCCTTGCGATGGATGGCGTCGCTGCTGTTCGAGCTGGCCGCGTCGTCTTCATCGTCACTCTCACTCTCACTCTCACTCTTCTCTGCTGCGCCACCGTGCATCGCAGCCGTCGTCGACGCTGCTGCCGACAGCGCGTCTGCTGCAGTGGTGAATGCGGACGGTGACAACGACAGCCCCTCCACATCCCGTAGCGTGAAGGTCCGACGTCCGCTGGTTGATGTCCGGGTAGCGCACGGCGCAGCCGGCGATCCCTGCTGGCTGACGGAGCCGGCAACGCCGAACCCGCCGCAGCGCTCCGCTGCCTCCTCCTCCTCGAAGGACCTCAGCGCGATCGGCTTTGAAATCTCAATTGTGTCGTCGGCGAATGCCGCGGCGCAGTGCGTCTGGTCCGCCGACACCCCCACAAACTTTGTGTGGTCGGTTTCCACATTTTCGAAGATCAGCGAACACGTGCCGAAGCCGACAAGGAGGTCGCGGTGGGTGTTGGCGAAGAGCACACGACGCCGGAACAGCTCGAGTGCCTTCAGGTGCGGTGCGTCCAACAGCCGCGTCTGCAGCACCCGCTCCCCATCCGCGAGAATCAGCTCGTCATACGTCTGGCAGAGGTGCAGGCGGGCGAGGCACCACGCACCGAAGTAGATGGGCCACCACAGGCACTCCCCGGCCCCGCAGTGCGGCGTGGCGATGCTGAGGAAGTTCTCGAAGGTGATGTTGTTGTCCCGCAGTCGCCGGCGCAGCTGCACGATGGCGTCGTACAGCACCGCGCTCTGCCCCGCCGTCTCCGTCGTGTCCACCAGCAGTAAGTAGAGGCACTCGCGCTCAATGATGCCGCCAAAGCTGTGGGCCATGAAGGAGAGGCAGACAGGGAGCGGCTGCGCTGCCTCCGCGGCCAGCCGTGCCGCCTCTGGGGTGTTGGCCGTGCGGGCAAAGACCGACCACCGCGCACGCCGCTGCCGCTCGCGGGCCTCCACGTCGTCGAGCCAGGCGTGGAGCTGCGGCACCGTCTCGGCCAGCATCTTCTGCGCACACGCCAGGGTGCCGGCGTCGGAGCGGAGGTAATTGTTTGAGCCGGGGGAGAAGACGCGGAGGTTGCCGCTGCGGTAGAGGCGGCCGCTCGTGCGGTTGGGGTAGTCGATGGCGAGCTGAAAGGTCTTTTTGTACTCGTCGCGGCGACGCCGCTGCGCAGCTGTGAGGGCTGTGTCGGGCCGCAGCGGACTCGCAGCGGAGGTGGTGGCGGTCTGCGAGGCTGGAAAGCGCTGCTGCGATGGATTCTGTGGTGCTGCAACGGAAGCGGAGGAAGACGAAGGGTCGTGCTGCGGATCCGGTGTGTTCGTGCAGCTGCTGCAGCTGGTGGTGCGCGCCGCAGCCCTGGCAACGGTCGGAGAGGCAGAGTTGGTCACGCTGAACGTCACGGTCGGTGTCGAGGTGTTCGGCACTCGCACCGACAACCCCGCGTCGCTGTTCGCCTCGCGTGAGCCGGCTGGGTAGTTGCCTGTGGGTAAGTGTCCACGCCGGTCACCGGCCTGCAGCCAACATGGGGGCAGTGGTGCTGCTGCGGCTGCCTGCTCCCTCTCTACCGCCGCCCTCGCAAGTTCTGCGGCCTCCAGCACACTCACCTCGTGGTGCACAAAAAGGTCCGTGATGACGTTATCGAAGTCGGCTGACGTGCCGAGGACGCCATGCTGGCAGACGATGAGGTGGTAGGGGTCGACGATGTGTGCCTGCGGTCCGCCCACGTAGTGGTTGCTCGAGGCGGCAGAAAGCGACAGCGCCGGCGGTGTGCTCAACGTCGCGTGGAGCTTTTTGAACTCGTCCTGTGGCGTACTCGGCGACGACCGCCAGCGGAGAAGACTGGAGAGCATTACTGGTGGGATTGTGCTGTTGCAAGTTGGGAATACATACAAGTGTGGAGTCGCTTTTTTTTTTTTATGTGTGATGATAATAAACTGCAAAAGCACCAAATCGTCGCTGTTGGTTTTTCGTTTGTGAATACTCTGTGCTGGTGCTGATAGTCGCGTCTCGTCTGTTTCTCGCGCGTCTCGTTGAACAAGCTTTTTTCTATAACTTGGTTCAAGAGATGCAGAGACAACAAAAAAAAAAGAAATACCACTAGTGTGCACAAACGCAAATGAACAAGAGAAAAGGAATTTGAAGAGATCAAGCCTAAAAAAAAAAGGAACTGAGTTTAGAGTGCTGTCTTGCAATTCGCGAGGTCAGCAATGTCAGAGGAAGAAAGGCAAGACAAGGAGGAATAGCAAAACGAACGAACGAACGAATGGGAAGTGTGATGGAGGCTCTTATACAATTTTCTTGTCAGCCTTTTCTTCCCTCTGTAACTTAAAAAAAAACTGTTGGCGCTTTACAGGGTGGAAAGGACAAAACAGTAACTCTACCTTCCCGCCTTTCAAAAACTCAGAGAAAAGGATTTTTAAAAAGTGGTTGAGGCTGAGAAAAAGAAAAAAATGAAAGGGTTTTGGATACCCTTTCGATTATTCTTCGTTTCACGATTCACGGAGAAACGCAACAGAAAGAGTACAACAGAGGTAAGCAGCAAAAGTGGAAGTCGAAGACATGGAGAAGAGAATGCTGTGCATTTCAATAGTAGACCGAAGAACAACGCGTTTTCTTTTTTTTCGCTGTGCCAACGGTGAGAGTCAAAGCCGCTGTTTTGTTGCCTCACCTTCTTTTTCGTCTCAGACTGTCAACCATGACTGTGGTGTTTGCAGAGGAACCACTGCAAAGCTTGTGTGTTCTCATTTGCTCTTCTTTTTTTTCTTTTTATCCGTTCGTCTTCGTCAATTCTTAAACGAGCGTAGAGATGACAGTGTTTAACTCTCTATCTTTAAATCGCTTTAAGTCCTGTCTGGCACCACACGGCAGTGGCACACCGTGCACTCTCGCATCTGCACCTCCGCCATACCCCACGCCGTCGCACCGCCGCGTGGGCTCGGCACGGGACGCAGGTAGCCACGAATCGCGCACTGTGCACACAACAGCAGCGGCTTCGCGAAAAGGGCAGAGGAGACCGCCACAACAGGGCAGTTGCCCTTCGCGGCCGCAGGCACACCACCGCTGCCACTGCTGTGGCCCGTGCTGGTGTTCGCGCTGGCGTGCTCACCCGTCCCGTGTGCAGCGCCAGCGCGGGACACCGCCATCACAGGGCCCTCCGCGTGTCCGCTGCAGCGCTCACACAGGCAGAAGAAGCGGTACGTCTCGAGCAAGTTGCGGCGCCGCTCCGCGGAGTTTTGCTGCTCCACGTCCGTGTAGCTGATCGTGAGTGGCTCATTGGCCGCGATGGCGCGCAGTGCGTAGAAGGCGGCAAGGCGTCCGCCGTGGTGCATCACGCGGCAGATGTTGGGCACGCAGGAGTGGTTGAAGTAGGACGCCTCGGGGTACATGCCGAATGCGATGCAGTTGTCGTCGTTGTCGTAGACACCGAAACTGTTGCACTGCGCCGCGGCGCACAGTCGCAGGAAGTACGACTCGGAAACGCGCATGGAGGAGGCGGACGTGGTGGAGCCGTCCCCACCAATACTCTCGCGGTTTTCTCCTTCACCTCCCTTCCTGTCACACACGCCGAAGTCCAGCAGCTGCAGGGTCGGCAGTACGCGCTTGGTGAAGGCGCGGTAGTACCGCTGGTAGGTGCTGCGACGCGGCTTGGAGATGACGGAGAGGTTCGTTTCCATCTGGGCCATGTCCGCGTAGCGCGGCAGACGAACACACAGCGTCGTCGCGGCCTCTGGTACAACAGCCGCATTCGCTTCGGTATCGTCAGCGCAATGACCTCCGAGCGTGTCGACGCACTGCACCGTCGTCGTCGTCGCACCCACTTCCGCTGCGAGTCGGCGCAGCTCGGCATCGTCGTCCAGCACCTCCACGGTGCCGGTCAGCCCTGCCTTCGCGCGGGTCTCTTGAATCGTGAAGACTTCCTTCGGCACCACCACGGAGTCCACCGCATTTGCCGTCGCAGTGATCGAAGGAGAAGGCGTTGGACTGGTGGCAGCAGAGGCTGCAACATCCACCGAGTCCGTGTGAGACGGGGCTGCGGCGGCGGCGAGCTCCGCAACGCCGCTCACCTCCTCCACCTCGGCAGCACCGGCCTCCGCCGCCTCCACTGCGTCTGCTGCTGGGCTGTCAAAGTGCGACATGTAGCCGGTGCGTGACGCACGGGCCAGCACCACGGCGCTGAACAGCAGCGACTGGAACTCGAGCATCTTCTGCTCACTCGAGCTGCGTGCCCAGTGCAGCGGCTCATCGCCCGGCAGCACTACGCCACCACCACCACCAGCAGAAGCAGCAGCAGACGCGGAGTTGTGGTTGTTGCTGGCGGTCGTGGTGGTGTAGTAGTCGGCCATGAGACGCGGGTACAGCCCACGCAGCACGGCGCACTCGCCGCTTTCGATGTGCTGCGCGTGGTGCGCGCGCCAGCATTTCTCGGAGCAGTAGCACAGCACACCGCAACCGGAGCAGCCAGACATCGCACCCGCAAACACAGCAGTGGAAGCAGTACTGGTGTCCTGTCCACTCATTTGCGTGCTTGGCGAGCTCGCCGCCTCCCAGCCTTCTAGTCGCACTACCGGACAGCCGTGCGCTTCGCGTGCCCGCCGCTGCAGCCGGCGTTCGTAGAAGATCTCCTCCCGCTGGGCCAGCGCATTCTCCAGGAGTTTCTGCTTCAACGCCACCGCACCGTCCTTGCGCGTCTTGGCGGACTTCGACGGCTTCTTCAGCTTGCGGAACGCCGTTGCGGTCGTCGCCGCCTCGTCGTCATCCTCCGCCGCGTCCTCACCTTCTCCTGCGGCACCCATCGAGTCTTTTTCCTTCTGTTTCGCTGCAGCAGCCGCACCACGCAGCTTCCTCTCGAGCTCCTCTTGCTCCCAGCTCAGGTCCACCGCAAGCTCTGCCAAACTCCCGCGGTTGCACAGCCAACGACCCGCCGGGATCTCCTGAAAACACACGGCGCACCACGCAGACTGCGTTGTGTACCACCGTGGAGCCGTCGGAACCGCAGAGGGTGCGCCAGCAGCAGCAGCAGCAGTGGCACCGCCGCTTCCGCATTGCTGATGTGGCTCCCGGCACCGTACAGAGCGTCCTTGTACGGCGACGCGAGCTGCGCTGCGGCGGCGGCGGCGGCTGCATCGGCCACTGCCGACGACCCGTCAACCTTCGCCCCGTCCCTCAGCGGGCCTTTTTTCGCTGCTTTTCCGCCCTTTGTGGTGATTTTTGCCGCCTTCGTGCTCTCGCCACTGCCAGCGTCGCCTCCGCTCGCACCGCCGGCTGCGCTGGTGCTGCTCGTGCTGCACCGCGAGGACAAGTACAGCGCGGCTGGGCAAAACTTCGGGTTCATGACGAGGCCGTAGGGTGCGGCGGCCAGCACGAGCTCCCCCGGCGAGATGGAGCGCTGCGCCACGGCAAAGCGGCCGGCCTCTTCTTTGGTGGTGTAGGTCAGTCGCACCCGCGTGTCTTGCGGCGGGGTGCCCGGTGGATCATACATGGCTGCTGAGGAACGTAACTGAGGAGTTAAGGCAGAACCTCAACAATGTGAAGATGGCATAAAGAAAGAAAAGGGCGGCAACCACAAGTGACAAAGAGGAGAGTAGGAAGGAGAAAGGTGACAACCATGCGTACACAGCGCAAGAAATAGAGTCCATGCCCAATTTACTCGATTGAAAGGGGAAGAAAAGAAAATGCAAAGTGAGTTCCATCTAGTATCGAGGAAACCCGCGTTTTGCTTGCCAACGCAGTTCGAAAAAAGCACTGTTTGCTACGTTCTGCCTTGACGATCCGGGAAAGATGCGGTGCCTCAATCGTCACTCAAGGATCGAAAGAAACTACCCAGAGTAGCCTCTTCTGATCACGAACTACTTTAGAAGATGTGAAGGACCACAACAAATCGCAACACGAACCCGCAGCTTTCCAACCAGCAACAACAGCGGCTCACCACGCACGACCGTGCGCTTCTCGCACTACCGCTCCGTGGCCTCAGCCGTTCACTCCTCATCCGTGGCAGCCTCCGCTGCAGCCTCCGCCAGCCCCACCTCACCAGCCTCACGCACCTCCGCGGCTGCCTTCATCTGCTCCTCCAGCTCCAGTGCCCGCAAGGCGTCCTCGCTGGGCCTCTCAAACGCCGAGTGCGTCACCTTGAAGACCCGCTCATCATAAGCTCGCTGCTCAGCGTGTTGTGCGCGATACGCCTGCACGTGAGGCGGCAGCTGCTCCATCTCCTCCAGGCGGTACGCGTGCAGCTTGCTGCGTGGTGAGGTGTCCATGACACGCAGTAAATTCAACAGGTGCTGCGGATCCGCGGTCCAAATAGGTCGCCCCGTCTCCTGGTAGTACGTGATGGACATCCCCAGGAGGACGCACGGGACAGTGAGGAAGGCCGTGTAGCGGATATAGTGGCGACGGAACTCATCGGGGTGGTAGCGGTACTCGCGGTGAATGCGCTCGTCCATGTTCTCGCGGTCACGCTTCGACATGGCGTCCTCGCTCCACGAGTCGCGCAGCTGCTGCACGCCCCACGGCGCCTTCTTCTTCACCTTGAGCGCGTGACCCGACGAGCCGGGACCGTGCTTGCTTTTGCCGAGAGCGTCGCTGCCAGGACGGTGGGCGGTGCCGCGGGATGTTCGAGCAGACGCCGAGGGTGCCTGCCGCGTCGCCGAGCGGCGCGTGAGTGCCTCGTCTGTGCTGGATGGCACCGTGGCCGGTGTTGCCGGTGTTGTGGTGTGTGCGAGTTCTCTCGAGGCAGCCTCGGGACTGTCGCCGGTGCCACTCGCAGCGCCCGCAGTGCTGCCGCCGTCGCTGTTCTCAGACGGCAGTCTAGACGCAGAGGACGATGACGAGGAGGTTAAAGAAGTCGTCGTGACAGCGCGCATGGAACACCAGGTGGCAGCACCCTGTCGCCTACTCAGTGGCTGCTGACACCTCAGAAACGGTGTCATCGTTGTGCGTGCCGTCTGCGTGGTGGATCGCCGACACAGTGCCATGGCGGTGCTCACCGTACGTGACTGTGCCACAGCAGCGGACACACCAGTATATCGATACGTCAAGCCTGAAGCAACGCTGCGTCTGCTGCAAGACTGCATGATCTTTGCTCTCTTTTTTTTTTCGTGCTGCATGTCACAATTGACAGATGACCAGTGAGAATGACAGACAGACAGAAAGAAAGAGAAAAACGAATGATTGAGCTTCCATAAAAGGGCAGCGTGAGCATCTGATGTAGCGCAGCGCGGTGCTCCTCAAGCAACGAAACGCGCTCTCTTGTTCTTTGACTCCAGCCCGAAAAAGCAACAGTTGCATTCTACGCTGGTGTGAGTGCATTGATAGCAACGACGCATGCTTTTTTGATTTCACCAACAACGGAACACATGGCTTGTTTTTTGGTTTTCTCTATTTTTCTACACTCTCAAAGGAGTGATAACTGTGACAGTGGTTTCGTTGCTTGTTTTTATACAGGCAAAGTTGCGGAAGAAAGGCGGTGAACAATTTGTAAAAACCAAGTGGAGGGAAAACAGAACGACGCCGAGAAGGGACCAGGTTCCCATCCTATGCATGTGAGCGGTCGCTTCTCCTTCATTCACGTTTCTCCTCCTCTTTTGTGGGCCAGAAGCGCCGTTGAAAGCTACGCAATTGTAACGAAGAAAAAAGGTGGTAGACTAAGCTAAGCGTGTAAAAAATGATAAACGTTTTCAATTAAAAGAAGATTATAAAGGAAACAGAGAGAAAAAGCAAAACGATTTCCTTGAGATGTGCTTGAGAGCACCCGTGCGCGCTTCATCTCTCGCCCGCTCTCGCTCTACTTCTCCAGCGGCAGCACCTTGTACGGGTTAAGGATGCCGTTGGGGTCCATCATGGCCTTCACGTCCTTCATCAGCTGGATCGTTTCCGGGGTGCGGGAGAGATGCAGGTAGTCGCGCTTCTGCATGCCCACGCCGTGCTCCGCCGAGATACTGCCGCCGTGCGCCGCGCAGAACTCGTAGACGGCCGGGTACAGCGCGGCGTCCAGCTTCTCCACGTGCTTGCGCGTGAAGTCAATCACATTCAAGTGCACGTTGCCATCGCCGAAGTGGCCGTAGCCCACCACGATGACTTCCTCCGGGTTCATCTTGTGCTGCTTGTACAGGATCTCGCGTGTGTGCTCGACGATGCCGTAGAACTTGTCGATCGGGAAGGAGACGTCGTACTTGTAGATGAGACCGCTGCTGGCGAGGTGCACGGGTACCCCTTCGCGCAGCTCCCACAGCTGCTCCGTCTGGGCGGAGGACTGCGAGAGGATCGGCTCGTACTTGCCCCCACCGCTGAGCTTGTCACCCAGGCGGCTCTGCGCCGCCTCGACGAACTCCGACAGCTTGTCGAAGTCGTGCGCCTCGCTGCTGCCGTTCGTCTCGACCAGCACACAAAAGTACGCCGCCGTGAAGTCCTTGCCCTCACGGAAGACATCATTCTTGTAGGTCCGCTCGTACGGCACCTGGCTGGCGGGGCTGGTCGTGAGCGACTCGCCATCCATCACCTCAAACGCGGAGAGGCACTCCGCGAGGTGGTCCTGGGCGAGGTGGTACAGCGCCAGCACCGACTCGAAGTCCGACAGGCGGAACATCGCCAGCTGCTTTGAGCGGGGCTGTGGGTAGAGCTTCACCGCGGCCCGGGTCACCACACCAAGGGTGCCCTCGCTCCCAATGAAGAGATGCTTCAGATCATAGCCGGCGTTGTCCTTGCGTAGCGTGGACATCATGTTCAGCACATCTCCCTTCGCCGTCACCACCTCCAGGCCCAGCACGTTGGCGTGCATCGAGCCGTAGCGCGCAAAGTGGATGCCACCGGCGTTGGTGCTCACGTTGCCGCCAATCATAGCGCTGCCCCTGGAGCCCATCGTCAGCGGAAACAGCAGACCCGCCTGCGCACACGCCTCCTGGCACTGCTGCAAAATCACACCGGACTCTGCCTCGACCGACATGGTGTTCTTCGACACCACCGGTGCGGCGTTCATGAGCTGCGTGCTGAGCACCAGTTCATCAAAGACGGGCTCCGCACCGTAGACGAGACCCGTGTTCCCGCTCTGCGGCACCACCGCCAGCTTCTCATCCTGGCAGTACCGGAGAATCGCACTCACCTGCTTCGTGCAGGTCGGCAGCAGTACTGCGGGTGCGTTGCCCTGAATCTGCCCCATCCAGTCAATGTTGTACGGCGCCTTCGCCTCCGTCTCCGTCAGCATCTTGCCCTTGCGCTGGGTGGCGCTGCAGGGCTGGTCGAGCACGCTCTTGAAGTAGGCGAGATGCTTTGGTCCGACCTTGGCGAAGTGTGCACTGCGCGTGGCGTAGTGCGCTGCCCGCTCAACCGGTGTAAGACCCATCTTTGTTGTCTTGGGTTTTGTTTCTTTCTAAAGAAAGAGTCGCTTGACGTCAAAGAGGCGCAAGAGTCTGTCCGGTGTGGAAATGCGAGTTTGGGGTGTTGCTAGACGTGTGCGTGTGTGTGTATTTCTTGGTACACAAAACAATCGAAGATAAAGAAAGAGAACAGACGTTAATGTCAATGGGAAAAGGTCGTTTGGGGGTGAGAACGCACGCACAAAGGAGATTAGTATTTGCTAATACGAAAGAGCTTTTGAAAGAAAGAGCTTGAATTCAGCTGTTTTGTTTTGAGTTCGAGTGAGAGGAGAGAGAGAGAGAGAGAAAAGGCGCCGATATCGACTTGTCCGTGGTCCGTGTCGTGCTCTCTGAGAGCGCGCCTATCGTGATTCTATAGCTTTGGGGTGCCTGTGCTCATGGTGAGGATCAACCAAACTGGCTCCCTCCCAAGAGCACGTAGACAACCCTCGCGTACAATGCAAACGGAAAAAGTACGCAGCAGGTGCAG